>VWZO01016974.1:0-47109 GCA_013396975.1 Bucco capensis
ACTGCAAAGCTTTCTTCCTCTTAAAGACTATCAGGAGCAAGAAGTTTATACAGCTATCCCCTTCTAATCCAAAGGATTGCATTCAGCCCCTCCTTTCAGTATATTCCACATCAGTTGAAATTAAGAACTAAGCATTTCTGGTAAGCTAAACCAATATCACACTTACTCTCACCACAGTTTTGCCCCAGTGAAGGAAATGCCAGAAGGAACTCAATATTGCTGCCAGGCAAGACACTTCTGCAGATGATGGGAAAGAGGTGTTAGGGAACAGCTACATGAAGTCTTACACAACTCATGTGGTCCATGTTCAAGTTGTACTGTAAATCAACAGCTGCAAAGCATCTAGAAAGCTCTCTAACACAGAGCTTTCTCTCCCAAATGAAGTCCTACCTGCCCAAAGGACATTCAGTAGCCCTACAGCAATCTACATGTTCATGCCACACAACAGACAATGCTAACAGTCATTAAAACTCAAAAGCTTCTGGCTGCACCAATAACACTCATTTTTATTATCTGAAGACTCTAGCATTAAAATGGATGTTTGCTTACTTCAAGAGAAAGAACTAGAAAAAAGGAGAGACTTGTTGTTAACTGGACCTCAGCCTTTAATCCAACTACTGCTCTTCAGTTAGTCTGTGCCAGATCATGATCAGCTCTCCACCTCAGCACAGTTTGGTGAACTACCAAAAGAATCTCATCTCTTAAAATAGTTGTTGAGACTCCAAGTCTAACACAGAGGCATTAGCACATGTTGCCTCTCTTCAGCCAAGAAAATGCTCAACCCACACTTCACTTTTGTCCGGAAAAGCAAGCAAACAGCCAGCTTCAAAACAACAAAAATAAAAGCTCAGCATAGACCAAACAGCTCCTTCTGCACCATGCTCTAACCAGAGCCAAGCTCACATCTTTCAATACTACCAAGCTTCAACACTTCTCTGTAAAGCTTCTCAAACAAGCCAGCTGGCTTTTATCACATCCACCACCCAGTCCACCTGGGAAGCTCCAACACCACTCTGCCATCCTGCTACCCACCACAAACATGTCTTCTCAAACCAGTCTCTGCATATCATATTCCCAAGTGCACATAAAGTTAGTTTACTCACAGTTAGGAGCTCATCACACCTTCCCTTCCATCTCCTCTGGTCACTTCTCTCTCCCTGAGGTCCTCTGCAGCAAAGGTAGCTCAGAAGCAGCAGTTTATTGCAGTCAATTAGTAGTCTTCAGCAAAAGCAACCTGAGCCCACAGTGAGTTTTCCTCATGGCACAGGGAACACTTCTCTCATCCTTTCAGGAGACTCTGCAGTCACTTGCATGCTCCCCACTTGTAGTATTACACACAGACTGAGAACAATAAAGGGTTTACTTATCAGCACAGCTTGGCTGCTTCTTCTCTTCTCCAAGCAGCTTGGACACCAGCTAACACAGCCCAGTTGCAGAAGGAGGGGATTTGAATCCTAGCTTGTAACTACTGAACTTCAATCCTCCATGGAAGCCACAAAGGGAAAATCCACAGGTAACCTCTGGCTAGCAAAGGAGAACAAGAGAGAGGAGCTGAGCTTAAATACAGCTCCTGGCCTAATGAGCAGAGGTTGTGGTGGAAGCCCAGGTGAGGCTGGTCAGGGCAATCATGCTTCTATTGGGGCACCCAGGCCCTGGCAATCTTAACTTCATTGGTGCTAAGAGAAAACACCTGGGCATGCCTAGGGAACTTCAGAGAAACTTCTAGAACTCTCTAAGGGGGGGTTCACTGTTGGAACACTAGAGGAAAAGGAATGGACTGCTTGTCACTCAAAGGCCAGATGAGCTGCTTGTCTTCCAAAGCACAGGCTCCTGACCAGCCCTCACTGCTACTCAGGAGTTCAAACCAGGTGACTATGCTGAGTTTGAGTTTGATGAAGCCTCTGAACTGCCACAGCTGCTGAGGATGTAACATAATTTTGCCCCTGAAAGACCTCTGACTGCTCTTCCTTAGAGTCAAAATGTCTTTGACACTTTGCAGAGGCAAAATGGACTCAAACTAGGGCTGGCAAAACCACCTGACAGGCAGCACTTGTGTGAAACCCTCCCAGGTAACAGTATAAAAACACAGGGGAGCCAAGTGCAGAGGGACAAGGAGCACAAGAGCCAGTGGTTCTTGTTCCTCACATGGTGCTGGCTCTCTAAATCCACACTCAGCCTGGGATCCCATGCTCCATCAGGGCTGTAACCTCCCTAGAGTTTTACTTGCTGTTTGTTTTTTTGTCAGCCCTTTTGAGTCCCTCAAGTTCAGGGCAAGAGTTAAACACATGAATAAAAGGAATTGCCTTTTTATGACAGTCTTTTCCTTTTCTCTGTCCCCTCTTTCCCCCTTACCCACTCCTTCACCCTACCAGCAGTTCTTTGCAAGGCAACTCCTTGGCACTTGGTGCTTCTCCTCGCTTGCTCTTCCAAGCCACCAGTAGTCTCCTTCCCCCCACACACCCACCCTGCTGTGGCAGCATTTCTGCACTGAGAAGATAATAAATACATCAAGCCTGTCAAAGCCAGGTTGTTTTGGCTGGGAAGAGATGCTCCCCTGCCGGGTGAGATTACTTCCCACCACGATGTATGGCCTTCCCCTCTCTGACAGCTCTCCAACAGGGAGTAATCGGTGTCCAACTGAGAGGAGCAGGCAGCTAACCTTGCTAAATGGCACTTAGGACTGATGAGGGCAAGGAGGAGGAAAAAGGAACTTAGCCCTGCTCACAGCCAGCCCTTCTCTTCCTGGGGTAGAGTGTTGACAGAGAGACAAACTGGATCTCCTTACTGGCCCTGCCTGTGGTCTCTCAGGCAGGGGGTGGCAATGAGAAATGGGAAACTAATATTGCTGCGTGAGTCTCAGGGCAAGTGTCAGCCTAAATCCTAAATAAGTATGGAACTAGGAGCTCTTGGTGCCTAAATGCAGGAGTGAATGGGAAATTAGGAAAGGAAGGAAGAACACAAAGAAGGCCAGAGAAGAACAGTTGATCAGGGGAGGTGACAGTCCCACTCTGCTCTGCACTAGTATGGCCTCACCTCCAGCACTGGGGGTAGTTTTGAGCACCACAACATAAGAAGGATATTAAGCTGTTGGAGAGTGTCCAGAGGAGGGCCATGAAAATGGGGAAGGAGCTAGGGAGGAAGCCATACAAGAAGCAGCTGAAGTTTGTTCAGCTTGGAGAAGAGGAGACTGAGGGGAGACCTCATCATGGTCTACAGTTTCCTCATGAGGGGGAGTGAAGGGGCAGGAGCTGAGCTCTTCTCCCTGATGACCAGCGATAGGATCTGAGGGAATACCATGGAGCTGTGCCAGGGGAGGGTTAGGTTAGATAAGAGGAAAAGATTCTTCACCCAGAAGGTAGTGGAGTATTGGAATAGGCTCCCCAGGGATGCAGCCATGGCATTAAGCCCGACAGAATTCCAGAAGCATCTGGACAATGCTCTTGGATACATGGTGTGACTTTTAGGGCTGTCCTGTGCATAGACAGGAGTTGGACTCAATGATCCCTGTGGGCCCTTCCCAGTCAGGACATTCTATGAAGAATCTCTCTCTCTGCCCTGGAGTACAGAGTTTTTCTATGATGCCAGGCTGTTTATATTCCCCAAGCTCTAGTATAGACTCACCCTGAGCAGCACTCCTGGCACAGGATGCATTTCTGAGGCAAGAGGTAGCAGGGAAGGGGTATTCACTCGGGAAACAGACTTCCCATGGAAAAATTCCCAAGGAAAGAGTTTGGCTTGTTGGCATTTCACAGCTGCCTGGGATTTTCAGGTGAACTGAAGAGCAGTCATTTTCTCACCTACAGGTCATCTGCTCGCCTCAGAAACCTGTTCTTGTTGTGCTCTGGGTTTTGATTATGTCAGATGAATTACTTCACATCCTTGGCTTTTTTAATTAAAGAAAGAGAAAAGAGTAAAATGATCATTGAGACACTGTGATGAGACTAAACACTCTTACCATGAGTCATCTGGAGTTTGTGCACCTCGAGACTAGCCTCTTCAAAGACACTTAAGGGAATCAATTGCCCATATCCCACTCCAATCCTCTCTGTATGTGGTTCAGAAAGCTTTAAGCTCCTTTCCCACCTAACCCCAACCTCCATCCCTCACCTCTGAAGCCTCTCTAGTCCATTATTGTTGAGGCTGATCTGTGAACAATCTGTTCACTTTCTGTACTGCCTAATGAAGATGTTCCTGGCCCTGAACATTAGATCTGCTGCACACTTAATGGAAAAGAAAAAAACCCAGCTATTATAATCATTGGTGGTTCAGATGAGTTTCTTGGCAGTGAGGGTGGTACAGCTCTGTGGACAATCAAACAAGCCAGTGATTATGGCCAATACATTTTGGAGGAAATCATTGCTGTTTAAACTCTAATCACAACTATACCTCATTTAAAAGCATAAAAGCTTTCACTCAGCAGACCTACCTACCTTTTATTTTTTTTTTCTTTTTAATAGCTAGGCAATTAAATAAATCTCCTGACACTTAACTATCATTTACCCAACAGTCAGAAAATGGATTCAATGCCTTTGCATTAGTTAGATTACGATATTAAAGCAAAAACTGAACAAGTACCAGCAGGTGAAGGAAGATCTTTGAGGACTGTGTGCTGCATTGCAAGCATAGCACAGTTTGTTTTAGAGAGGACAGGGAGAATTTGGGTTTTTTCCCTTATTCAGACACCAGCATAGTTGTTAGTATTATTCTCTTTCTTAGCTTTTAAAGCTCTTGGGAAAAACAAAGTAGTTGTTCTCCCTTTTATAGGCTGGAAACTGAAGTACAGCACAAAGCCACCTTGAAATTGTCTGTCTGAATCAGGAATTGAGCCTGGATGTGGTGAAAATAACCTTTCTACACTTAACCCTGATCCAGACTCTATTTTGTTAGCATTTCCATTAAAACTGATACCTGGCAACCTCAGCTCAAGTGTGGATTAAAGCTCAGGAGGCAAAAAACTGTGGGATGTAGTGTAGTTTTGCTGGTCTCTTAGGAAAGGCTGAGTTATCTTAAAACACAGTCCCCAAACCAACACTTGAGGCAACTGTGACTGACCCTGCACTGGTATGAACATCACCACTGACAGATGAGAGACCTTTTATTATCCATAATCCCAGTGGTACTCTCAATTCCTAGCTCTAGCACTTCTCCCTCATTAGCTTCCTCATGTGAAGAGCATGTTCTTCGGATGCCATTATTCAGAAGCTTATGCTAAATAACTCTTAAATTTATTACCTTCTGCCAGCTGTCAGCTACCAGTAACTGTAATGGGAGTGCCCTTCTCCTTTCCAGGGACCAGCAGGGATGATATAAAACTCTTGTCTTCCAAGTAGTGTTTGAGATGTATTATTATATATTCATTACCCTATGCTGAATTTCATGGTCTCCTTTATAATAAAAAAAAAACAACAAACAAACAATAAAAAATTACAAATTGAAAGGAAGGCAATTGATCCAGTCTGATTCCAGATCCTAAATAACTGACAACTACCTAGCTAATTGTTTCCTGATCTCTGCTTACTTAAGTTTTAGAGCTCCCACAGATTCATTTTTACAGCGACAGATCTTTATTTGACCTCCTTCCCACCCCTCATTTTGGCAGAAAAGAATCCCTCCACTTCATAAAGACATTTATATGGGCTGGAAAGAGTTAAAGACCTCATCTTCCACTCCTCCTCCTCCTCTATTGTTTTAATTGGCTGTCCTGATGACCTGACCACCTCTGTGCTAGGCATCAAACACGGGCCTGCCGGTGAAACACGGAGCAGCTCCTCCTGCCGAACAAGGGTCAACCTCACTGTCAATACTGCCATCAGTCAGACCTGCTGGCACCATGGATCCAGGCCAGAGCAGAAGCCCCACATGGAAAGGAAACAGCCTCCCTGGTGATAAGGCAGTGTGTGCTGCGTGGCCTGACAGCTCGCAGGAGGGGCACTGGCCCAGGGGCCAGAAGGTGGCAAACTTCAAACTGGAGAAAGGTAACGGTGAGCAAACAACAAACCCCCCCAAAACCAACCAAAAGAAACCTCTCTTGGCCAACCCAGTGATGGCTCCAAATCAAAGAAGCTAAGCGAGGTGAGAGAGATAGGAGGACACAGAGTGAGTCAACAATACTGGGTCCAGCTCTGGAGCCCTCAACACACAAAGGACATGGAGCTGATGGAGCAGGTGCAGAGGAGGCCACAAAAATGATCAGGGGCTGCAACACCTCTGCTCTGAGGACAGGCTGAGGGAGCTGGGATTGTTCAGCCTGGAGAAGAGAAGGCTTCAGGGGACCTACTAGTGACCTTCCAGGACCTAAAGGGAACTTCCAAGCAGGCTGCAGAGGGCCTGTTTGCAAAGGCCTGGAGGGAAAGGACAAGGGGCAATGGTTTTAAATTGGAGAGGAGTAGATTTAAACTGGACATTAGGAAGAAGTTCCTCCCCACGAGGGTGGTGGAACACTGGCCCAGGTTGCCCAGGGAGGTGGTTGAGTTCCCATCCCTGGAGGCATTGCAGGTGAGGCTTGCCAGGGCTCTGGGCAAGCTGCTCTAGTTGGGGATGTCCCTGCCCAGTGCAGGGGGGTTGGACTAGATGAGCTCCAGAGGTCCCTTCCAACCCAAACCATTCTAGGATTCTAGGATTCTATGAACAAGGGAGACAGTGGGGAGGTGACCTTAAAGGGTGAAATAGCACATGGCTCATCTAGGAGGACCTACCCTCCTGCTTCTCCCCTCAGATGGAGAGTGACAGCACCACAAAGCAGCACCACAGTTGCACAAGCATGCTTTCCACAATAAAGTGAATTAGGGAATAGATCTAAGGCAAACCCAACCATCATTCCTTTCTGAGATTTTCTGGGGACTTCATCCTGGAGCTGTAAGCAGGTCTGTGCTACCAAGGGAGGAGAAAACATGGAAAAGCAGCAGCTAAAGAAAGGAGTAGAAGTGGAAGTATCTTTTTATGATGAGAATATTGGCTTACATTGTCCTCAACAGATTATGAAATTACTGCTTAACATGCTCCATGGTGTGATAGCTGCACTAGGTTTAGCAAGGGCTTATTTCTCTTTAGATAGGCACCATCACCACAAGCTACTTAAGATCCTCTGCTTAGGAATGGGGCATAAAGCAGGGGTGATGTTTCACACAACTCTGCAATAAGAAGCAGCTCTAAGATGTCAATCAACTCAGAAGCAGGATGTTCTGAAGATGAAACAGCTTCTCAAACACACATGAGTACATCACAGGACTCATATGAGGAGCCCTTAGCTTGGAGTACCATCCCTATCACTGTTCCTGAGAACCTGAAGGATTGACCTGTTGGAAAGCACCTCTGCACAGAAAGACCTGAAGGTGCTGGTGGACAAGTACACTATGAGTCAACAATGTGCCCTCATGGCCAAGAAGGCCAGTGGTGTCTTGGGGTGCATTCAGAAGAGTATTGCCAGCAGGTGGGGGGAGGTTCTCCTCCCCCTCTATTCTGCTCTAGTCAGGGCCCAGTTCTGTGCTCCCCAGTTCAAGTGAGACAAGGAACTACTGGAGAGGCTAGGAAGATGCTATGGGACTGCAGCATCTCTGTGAGGAGCAAAGGCTGAGAGCCCTGGGGCTGGTTAGCCTGGAGAACAGCAGAGCCAGAGGAGAGCTGCTCAGTGCTGAGCAATATCTATAAGGTCCCTTATAAGGTCTATAATATCTATAAGGTCCCTTCCAACCCTTACCATTCTGTGATCCTGAGAACCTGCTACACATAGAATCCCAGTATGTCAGGGGCTGGAAGGGCCCTAGAAAGATCATCTAGTCCAACCCCCTGCCAGAGCAGGAGCACCTAGACCAGCTCACACAGCAATGTGTCCAGGCAGCTCTGCAATGGCTCCAGACAAGGAGACTCCACAGGCTCCTGGGCAGCCTGGGCCAGTGCTCTGGCACCTGCACTGCAAACAAGTTTCTCCTCAGGTTAATACTAAACCTCCTGTGATCCAACTTGCTCCCATTCCCTCTTGTCCTACCTTTGGATGCCATGGAGCAGAGCCTGGCTCTCTCCTCCTCACACTCACCCTTCACGTATTTGTAACCATTGCTGAGGTCTCCTCTCAGTCTCCTCTTGTCCAGGCTGCAGAGACCCAGCTCTCTCAGCCTGTCCTCCTAGGGCAGATATTACTGAAATATATAGTCACCATACATTGACTAGTTGAAGCCCCTCAGTGCCCCCCACACAGACCTCAGCACGCGCACACACACAGAGCTGTGCACATGCACATGTGCACCTCCAAAGTCAAGTCCCCTTTCTCCCCTTGCCCTGAGGACAAGGTAAGCCCTTGTGAAACGCTGCAGGCCAACTAGCCCAGCTGCAGTGTGCCAGTTTGACACCCTGTGTCCTTCCACCCCTGCCCTCTGCTGCACCTCCTCGTGTCGCTGCTCACGTCTCGGGGCTCAGAGGCTGCTGTGGTGCAAATATTTGCATGCTCCTGGGGAGGAACACAGAGCAGTGGCCTCCAGGGGAAGGCATATTTAACCTGCAATAGCAAACAACATGGAGAGCAAAGAAGAGAAAAAAAGCCAGATAAGATACAAGTGTGTTACCAGGTCTCTCAACATAAAATCAACAGGGACCACAGAGGAAAGTTATCTGGAAAGTGCAGCAAGGCATTCTGACAGAGGAGTCCTTTTGCAGGTTGGATCACTCTGAAGAGGAGACTGAGAGGAGACCTCAGCAATGCTTAGAAATATGTTAAGGGTGAGTGTGAGAAGGAGAGAGCCAGGCTCTGCTCAATGGCATCCAATGGTAGGACAAGAGGGAATGGGAGCAAGTTGGAGCACAGGAGGTTTAGTATTAACACAAGGAGGAACTTGTTTGCAGTGAGGGTGCCAGAGCACTGGCCCAGGCTGCCCAGGAGCCTGTGGAGTCTCCTTGTCTGGAGCCATTGCAGAGCTGCCTGGACACATTGCTGTGTGAGCTGGTCTAGGTGCTCCTGCTCTGGCAGGGGGGTTGCACTAGATGATCTTTCTAGGGCCCTTCCAGCCCCTGACATACTGTGATTCTGTGAAGACTGGTGACATGAAGGCTGTTTGTCTCTTGGAGTGTCCAGTATCAAGCCATGGTGAATCACTCTCTGTATCTCAAGGGGACCTACATAAAAAGATGGTTTTGTGGTCTCTGTCCTGCCCATGTCCTGAACCTAGATCCACAACAAGCACCTTCATAATAATGACCACAACTGAAGGACTTTCCCAGATATTATAAGCTAACCTTCTTCCAGAAAAGCCATAGGCTAGTATAGAATCATAGAATGGTTTGGGTTGGAAGGGACTTCTGGAAGTTATCTAGTCCAACCCCCTTGCAGTGGGCAGGGGTATGTTTGCAAACATACCTTGCACTAGTATGTGACTGACAAGTGCCATGAAACACTGCAGCACTTCATTTCCTCTGTGCCATGGTACTGGATATTTCTTCCTGAAGTTAGATTCATCCAGCTGTGAAGGATTCCTCTGTTGTTTCAGAAAGATCCCTGTTAGCTGAAGTTTTAATTCATGGATGTGATTAATTTATAAAGTGAAACACAGTGTACTTGTTAGACAAACTGCAGAAGAATGAATCCAGAGGGGAAAAAATAGCAAGGAGGTTCTAGGAGAAGCACATATGAAAACCATATGGAAGGGTGTTCCACCAGCTTGGAAGCAGATGGAAGAAAACATTGTCCCTGGACACTGTACAGAGTCCTACTGATAACACATGATAAATCATTCACTGAGTGTAAGCAGGAGGGTGAACATCAGCACATAGCAAGCTGTGCAGGGACAACAGGACCACGAGCTGGAGGACATTAGATAAAAGGACAGCATTGAAAGCTCAGATGTTACCTCTCTGTGGAGATCTAATCTGAGCTATTATCAGCAGGGACAGCCAGAAGAACTGCAGAAAGAAACAAAAACATAGCAGCAGGGTTTGAATGCACTGCAAAAAACCACAACACAGCTAAGTGTGCAGTAATGGGAAGCTGAACAGGGATATAGGAGAATTGTCTAAATATTCATCCCTACAAAGAAGGTAGGAATTCAGTCCTGTACCCAAGCACTAACTTCTCTGTGTGACCTTTGACAAGTCATTTGAGGACATCTGAAGTCAAATAACATCTTCCCATTCACTCCAAAGCACTGCTGCCTTCTCAACTATGCTGTATTTCCCAGGGAGCCCAAATCCCTTCTCCCACACTCCTGCCCTCTTTGACTTGAGGGTTCTCTGTGACAACATGGATCTTCTCAGGAAGGACAACTGTTTCTGACACACCAGGACTCCAGGTTGGACTGGGTCAGAGGACAGGATATAAATACAAAATACATATAAATGACACTCAGAAGTAGGTTAGACAGAAGGTGGCTGTGCCTAATAACTGAGTTTACAATCATCCATATCAAAAAGCACTGATGCCTGCAGTAGTCCTGCTCATGGGCCATTACACTGACGTGGAGCTGCAGATTTCAGACTGACAACTAGTTAAAGCTTTACATCCAGCTGAACTTCCCAATTCTGGTTATGGGTCCCAGAGGTCATTCCTGGTCATGTCTCCTCTTCTCTTGCCAGTTTTTTTCCTCTCTTGTGTCCCAGGGAATTTTCCTATCAGAGGATGGGGAGCTTAATGATAAATAGGACTACTTCATGTCCCCATGGGCACAGTTATCTGGGTAAGCACTAAATGACTTCTTGCCATAAGAAAGGCCTGAAATCTCTCTTCCAAGTGTAGAGAAGTTCTTTTTTTTAATGGTAGAAGCCTGCATAACAGACTCCAGAGCAGGATGGGTCACTGTGTGCAGAGAAAGCAAGCTGACCAAAACACATGGCTGCAGGACCACCAAGGATGACCCTAAATTAGACCACCCAGACACTTTGTTGGTCCTATTTTGAGAAGCCAGGATCTCAGAGCATAAACCAGTGTCCTCACTCGGGTTCCTTGGCCTGTGTTTTAGACCAGCACATATCTCCAGTGACTTCCTGCTACTGACCTCTTCTAATAAATCATCCTAGCCAGCCTCCCTCCCTCCTGGCAACATCCTGTTCCTTCCTCAAAAAAAAACCACCTCCCACTCACAATTCCAAGGTTCGATATCAATCTTAAATAAATGCCCCTGGACTCAGCTGCATTCCCTAAGCCTGCTTATCTCCTGCCTCTCCAGAACTGCTGTGCTTCAAGAAGCACATGCAGAAGCCTCTTAGGCCTTTTTCAGTTGAATTCCACCCTTCTGTCCTCTTTCTTTTCCCCATATAGGAAAGCTATCTCCAGGAGAATATACACTGCAATATAGATGTGTGCTTATTGTGACTTCTGAGAGGAGAAAATGATAGCCCAAAAAAGAGACAGTGCTGCATGAAATACAGTGAGAAGAGACTCTGTGGGAGAGGTTTTGATCCACTGTCTCCCTTGCTCTGGCTTCTTTCACTTCACAGTTTAGGTGAAGGAAATCTCTGTCAACATATCTACCCATCAAAGCCCCTTCTTCAGCATCCAACAGGAGGGGAGCAACTGTCTCCATGTGACCTTTCTAATTCCCATCTCAAGTCTGGGCTGAACTAGGATATCTGAGTCAGGAAAGCACTATCCCAGATCACCAGTGCAGAAAGCACAGGCACCTACAGCAAGGAAGCTGGCCCAGGACAAGGGAGCTTCTAATCACATCCTTCAGCTAAACAACTCAAGCTGAGTAGCATGAATCCAGGTCCTAACACTAGTTATGGCTCTGAAAACCCATGGAACAACTCAGAGCCAAAAGGAACCACATTTACTCCTTGATCCAGCAATGACTCTTTAATTCTCTGTCTTTACACTTAGCTAACCACAGTGAAGATTGATTCATGCTGGACTGTATTTGACTTTCATTCAGGAGCTCCTTCCCCATTGCATCTCTTCTGTAACCCTTTCTGTTAACATATTCACCTTCACCCTCAAAACCTTATGCCTGGTGCCTTGCAGGTTACAATCCCTCCAAAGAATGGGATCACTCAAAAGCAACGAGACTTACTTGCTTAATTTTCACCTTTACAAGGTTGTATGTGATACAGGTGCTTACCTTCCCACCTACTCTTCTCTTTATCTTCCTTTGCTCTGCCCTCATCTTTCCTTGCCTTCAAAGAATACAACGTGCTCCTGATCATCTAACCAGCTCCCTGGAGTCCATTTCAGTGAGGATCTGTTTCTGCCTTGAGAAGATTCCCTGGGTCTCCCCAGACTCACATCTCTCTTCTTTTAAAATATAACTGAAGAATTAATTACCAATTCACTTGATAATAAGCTAATGATCATCTTTAAGAAGAGCAACAGTGACCTAGCAGATTTCCAAGTGGGAAGAAAAAGCTGGAGAAGATGCAAAGAAAAGAGGCTTCGAATCATAGAATTGTCAGGGTTGGAAGGGACCTTAGAGATCATCTAGTTCCAACCTCTCTGCCACGGGCAGGGACACCTGGCACTAGAGCAGCTTGCTCCCAAAACCCATCCAGCCTGGCCTTAAAAACCGCCAGGGATGGGGCTGCCACCACCTCTCTGGAAAACCTGTGCCAATGTCTCACCAACCTCATGGTGAAGAATTTCTTCCTTAACATCCAATCTTAATCTCCCCTCCTCTAGTTTGGATCCATTCCCCCTAGTCCTAGCACTACCTGACATCCTAACAAGTCCTTCCCCAGCCCTCTTGTAGCCTCCTGCAGATCCTGGAAGGCCACAAGAAGATCTCCTGGGAGCCTTCTCTTCAGTCAGAGAAAGAAAGTGCAGTGAGAAAGATGGCATGGCAGTCTCCTAAAATCATAGAATAGAATCCTAGAATGGTTAGGGNCTCAAGAGTCTCTAAAGTCCTCTTCTTCCAGCACACACATCCCTCAGATGCCCTCCCCACTCCTTATCATCCAGCTCACTCAAGCATGTCACTGACATATGTACTTAGCAGCAGTTATCAGCAGTGGCACAGAAATAAATGGCAGGTATCAAAGAATCAAGGTCGTCAGCTTGCCATGAATATTTCAGAGAGAAGCAACATGAACAGCTCCAGTATCCCCAGCCTCTCAGATTTCCAACAGAAGGAAAAAAAACCCACAAACCACACACACACACACACACACAGAGAGACACACACATGCAGCCTGCTGGCTTGGCCATCAGATGCAGGCAGCTCATTTCAAGGCAATACTACATATGTTACAAGACAATCTGTCACATTTAAAAAATATATATATAAATATCTATTCTCTCCCTCTCCTCTGGATAATGTGCAAACTCTAAGCAGCTGGCAAGAGGGCAGTGGTGATTTAATGCAAGAAAACTGTGCTTTGCTGAAGGGGCTGGGGACTAGATAGCTTGGGCTGTAACAAGAAGCCTCTTTGACAAAGGCGCAGAGTGGCATCTTTTCACACAATTATATGTGGGTCACATTAACCTCTGCTGTGCAGGATTCCCTTCAGCTCCTTCTGGCTGCATGTGGCTGCAAAGAAACCCAAGGAGGAATTCCCCTTCTTTCTCTTTTTGTTTGCACAGTGTTGGGCAATGCAGTAAAAGGATGGAGAGGGACAAGAGGTTCCCAGCTTGTCCCACCAAGATGCAAGCTGCTAGCAGTGAGCTCACTTCAGGGCCCTGCAGTGCCACTAATGAGCTATGTTAATCCATGGGCAGATGGGAGATTGGAAGCTGTGGCCATGCACTATAATATTTGGATATATGGCTACTTGGAGCCAAAGAGACTCGGTTCCAAGTTTCACTTTCTGTGTGTATGCCAGACACTGTTTGGGAACTATTTGAATGTTGTCTTGTGGGTGGACAGACAAGACAGACACACAAGGGAGACAGACATTTTCTCTCAGGCTTTGGAGATACAAATTTTCTCCTGCCAAGCACAATTAAAATTTGCAAATGGAAATTTCAGCAAAACCCATCCTAATTCATTAAACAAAGCAAACATTTCTTTAACCATATCATTTGGCTATTCCTCTGTTAATGGTTTCCTTGCTTTTTGAATGTTTGCAGGGATTTTATTTATCAGATAACTCCATTTCTAGGAGGAAAGTGGCAAACTTATCATGAGCTCCATTTCCCACTTTTTAGTGCCTTCAAAGCCTGTTCTTCTTACAGGTCTTTTTTTGTCTGTTTTTCCAGGCACCTCACCATATCATGGTACTTCTGGACGCAGACAGTTTGATGTGGAACAAAGCAAATGATCTTTATGTTCCATGGCAAACTGGATTTAAATGACAAGATCTTCTACATGTGAGAAAGTCACCGTGGCAACTCTGCTATCATTGGTATTACAGCAGTTCTTTTGCAAGGAACTCATCATGGAAATGCAGGAAAGATTCCTTGCAGTGACAACTGATACTTAGACTGTTATTCAGCTCCTATTATTTTACTCCTTCACACATTTTCAACACCAGTGGGCTGCAGTAGGAGTTTTGAACTTGCAAAACACAAGAAGCTGGAAAACCTCTGAAGAAGGCTGGAGACTGTGAGATAAGGACATGGATTGGAAGTGTCTGCCAAGACACCTAAAAACAAAGATTGAGACCAACCACTTGAGCATTTTGCACATGTTGAGAGCAGTTGCAGATCATGGTCTGATATTAAAAAGCACCCTGTGGTATTCCCAGGATCAGTAATTGCTGCTCACCTTTCACCCTCCAGTGCACATTTCCCCTCCATGCCCAAGTGCTCCTTCCACTCCTTTGTGCCAGGCAAGCACTGTGTGACCAGCTGCTGAACCAGGCAGAGGAGCTTTACCTCCTTTAAACAAACAAACAAACACACAGACTAAACTTTTTTCCCCCCTCCAAACTTGGATTGCTCCTCCCACCTGGTACCCAGCTCCAGGAGCAGTTGTGGAGCTCAGCAGCAAGAACAAGAGGCCAGGAGACAAGAGTGTCTTAAACCAATGTGACCACCAAGCACTTTGTAACATCAAACCACAGGCTAAATCTCAACTAAAAGCTTTTTGGGTTCAGAGTGAACACCTCTATTAAGATGAATTAAGCAATTCAGAGTGTTCAGAGCTGCAGTTTCCAATGCAGTTTAAATCTTGATTTTCAACACTCAGCCCTGCAGCAAAAAAATGGCCTGAAAGAAACCAGATAAGGAAGAGCATTAATTCCAGGTTTCTGCAGGAGAAGGGGTTTGTGTATGTTTTGTTTAATACAAAAGCATCTCTCTGCACTGCAGTCACTACCACTGTGACTCCACTATACTGCAGATAACACAACTACCTTAAAATTCACTAGTGCAGCTCCTGATAACCATCTAGTCTCAACAGCCCAGGCTCAGCATGGGCTAATTTGTCCTGACAAGATTATTTGCAAATTAGGTGAGGAGGTCACACAGCTGCCCTATAACCACAGAAACATGTAGTCAACATTGGCTCCAAGTTTATACCCTACCTACTTTCTGAAGGTTCTTCACAGGGCGTTCATAGACTCATAGAATCCTAGAATGGTTTGGGTTGGAAGGGACCTCTGGAGCTCATCTAGTCCAACCCCCCTGCAGTGGCCAGGGACATCCCCAACTAGAGCAGCTTGCCCAGAGCCCTGGCAAGCCTCACCTGCAATGCCTCCAGGGATGGGAACTCAACCACCTCCCTGGGCAATCTGGGCCAGTGTTCCACCACCCTCGTGGTGAGCAACTTCTTTCTAATGTCCAGTTTAAATCTACTCTTCTCCAATTTAAAACCATTGCCCCTTGTCCTTTCCCTCCAGGCCTTTGCATCACATCATGTGCCCCCTCAGTGCCAGGTTTCACCCACTCTTAGGCCCAGTTTAAGCCCAGAGTATGTTTAAATGCCTTGCTCAGGCTGAGACTGCAGCTGTGTACTCACCTAAGTCAGGTGTCTTTCAGCTGAAGGGTATGAAATGGATCTTCAGGAGGGAAGACTCAAGTGTGGTGATAGCTAATGCCAGGATTGCTGGAATTGAACACAAACCAAAGAGGATTGGAGCAGGTTTTGCCTTCAACTAACAAAAAGGGGTTACTAGATGTTTAGACATCATTATCTCTGCTCTGCTCACACCTCCTCTGCAATACTGGGNGAGCTCCAGAGGTCCCTTCCAACCCAAACCAGTCTAGGATTCTATGATCTCTGTGCTAGATGGAAGAGCCTGGCTCATCTGGAGGGCTGAACTAGTCAGATGATGTTACTGTGAGAACAATTTTGGATCACAGTCAGAACATCCTCCTCCATCAAGCATTGCAGAGGGTCTGTCTCTATTCTGTCATGCAGAGGCATGAGCTGCCTGTCACTGAAATGAGCAAAGTGCTCAGGGATTTCCCACACAAAATGATCCAAACCCCACAGACTCACAGGAACCCATTGCAGATGTCTCAGCAGTTTATACTGGCATGTGGCATCTGCATTGCCAGGACTACTAGAGAGTCCTCTTGTCCCAGAAGAGAAGCTTTGTAACACTGCACTGCCCTGTCCAGAAAGCCCTGGTGCAAACCAGCCAGAGATGTTCTCAGATGGCTGTCATCAGTTAGACTGAAAGGACAACTACTGCTGTCTGCATGGAAAAGAAAAGGTGTAGGGCCCCAAAAGTGAATTCAACTTGTTGGCATAAACATGACCTCCCAGCACCAAAACCTAATGATACACACTAAAAAAGGAATTAACTTGGCTAGCTACTACATCTAAGCTGTGCAAAAAAAGCTTTTGGCCACCACTGCAGGATCAAGCCTTTCTTATAACCTTCTCATAGAAACAGGTTTTGGAAGACTCCTGTTCACTGATTTGGGAGTTTCAGAAGGATGTGTGGAAAGAAATGGTGGCAAGATGCTGGGGCCCTTCCTGAGAACACCCCATCTCACATATCTGAGTAACAATCTGAGCCCCAAACTCACTGCTCTGGTGTCAATATGGCCTGGGGATGGGGCAGTCCCTCAGGCAGGCAGCAGCCAGTTAAGACCAAAGTTATTTGTAACTCTTAGAGTCATTCCAAAACCTTTCTAGGTAAAGTGCTGAATTGGCTTCTGTCTGAGCAAATGTGAGGTATAAAGAGGTAGCCTCATCAGAAGATGACATAACCCAGATGCCACAGTGACTTGACACTGACTTTACAGCACTCCAGAGAGAGGAAGCAACTTCCCCTTGATCAGGCAACACCCAGGACCTCTCCTGCATCACTGAACACTCAGCATTGCCCCATCCCGCTCGAGCAAATGAAACCTTGTCCCCTATGCATCATTCATCAAAGCCAGGCCCCATAATTAATAGCACCATTTGTTCAGGGGATTTCAACAGGTACTGAAACACAAAGCATCAAAGCATGGACAGTCTCATCCTGCTCTCTGGCAGATATAAATATGCCAGGAAGGGTTTCACAGACACAGGACTCAGGAATCTCCGTTCCTCTGAAAAGGGTTGTAAAAGTCTTTCAGAGCACTGGAAGACACTGCAAACTAGCTTCTCAGCTCCAGCACAGCAGTGTTACATGAGAGAACCACAGTTTGGGGGTTTTTGAGGCAAGATTTTGGGCTGGAATTGTCTTCACAGAAATGGGAACACCACAAATACAGCAAATACCACACAACAGTCTGGGAGCAGTGAGGTACAGCACAGGCCTGCTCCTGATGCCTTTTCATTTGGCAACACCTCTCAGCACAGCAGCAGGACCAAGGGAGTGGTGATTGTGAAGAGGCTATTGGCCATATCAAAGGTTCAGTCCAGACTGAACCAGTCCAGTTGTGGGCCCCTCAGCTCCACAAGGATAGGGAGCTGCTGGANGACAAAGGACTTCGTTGGAAACCCTTTCTCCTAGCCCTGTAGCACAGAATAGCTCAGCTTAGCACAAGATCTCAACCTTATTCTTTAAACTCCTTGGCTTCTCTGGAAGAATTTTTTGGGGCCTGTGGTTTTTCAGCAAAGTGGAATTTCAAGAACAAAACCTTGGTCCATTACATCATGGCTCCAGTAATGTCTAGGAACATTTTGTGTTTGATAAAATCTCCCCAGCTTACCTTCTGAAAGCCTTGCGGTCAGGTCCCACGGCTGGAAGCACAGCAATGATGTAAGTAACCACTGAACAGCTCACAGATCACTTCCCTCACCATGCTAGCAGAGAAACTTGGGAGAGGCATCACTTCTCCTTCAAGGCAAGGTGGTAATTAGCTGAAGGAACTGCTATGCCTATGGAGAGAGAGAAGGAATGGTTAACACATGCTTAGTCTCACTTAGCAGGAATTCTAGGTCCAAGGTTCCCTGCAATGCCTACTCTCTGCATGAGTATTGTCTCTCCTTATCTATCTCTCCATGTCTCAGTGTCCTCTGGGTCTATTATCCCATCTCCTGCCTGTGTGGTTTGGAAGCTCTCTGGGAAAGAAGGTGAAAGATCAACCTTTCAGTGTGAGCTTGTATTGTGTGAGACTATGCTCTCAATCTTGATTCTTCACAGAGGTGAACTTCCTTAAAGTGAGGATTCAGTGTTTACACTTATATCTAAAGGTTGAGGGCAAGGGGATGTGGCCAGATTCTTCTCAGTGGTGCCCAGTGACAGGACAAGGGGCAATGGGCACAAACTGCCTTCAGAGGATAAACACTTATTTTTTGCAATCTCGTTCACTGGATAAGTCCTGTGCTTTGGTGGAGTAGTGAACTCTGCCTTTCAGAGACACAGTGTGAGCCTTATATCTTCATATAAAGCTATGTAAGCACAGCTTGTGTATGTAACAATGCAAGAACAGGCAGCAATCAACCTTAAAACTCTGACCTTGGGTGACTTCTCCCTTGTCACTCAAGTCAAAGACAAATGAAGGCACAATAACCAAGAATTCTGATTCCCAGACTGTACTCACAACCACTACTTCATGCTGCTTCTCATCAAACCAATGTCACCATGAGACTTCTATTCAACTGAGAAAGGACAAGTGACAGCAGCTCTTGGTTGGGACTGGCCCCTCAGCTTCCCTTGTCACACTATAATGAGTGAGCTGGGTTGCTTTACTGCAACTGGGCCATTTCATGTGCAGGTGTGTTTGGATGGCTGAGCCAAGGCTCCAAAGCAGAGAATACTACAACCTTACAACCCCTAAGAAGGAGATATTCATCCATTTTGCTTGCTTTCCCTTATGGACTTAACAAAAGTCTTTATTTTTGCCTTGAAGACTCAAAGAAGTTGCAAGAGTGAAGAACAGCATCTGTCCCAAAGAGTTGACTACCTAAAGCAAGCAATAGGCAAGAAAAGAAACCAATACTCAGACTAGCTCCTCCTCCTCCTAAATCAAGGAATGAATCATGAGGAGATGAAATGTCTTGGCTGCTATCATAGAATCCTAGAATCCTAGAATGGTTTGGGTTGGAAGGGACCTCTGAAGCTCATCTAGTCCAACCCCCCTGCAGTGGGCAGGGACATCCCCAACTAGAGCAGCTTGCCCAGAGCCCTGGCAAGCCTCACCTGCAATGCCTCCAGGGATGGGAACTCAACCACCTCCCTGGGCAACCTGGGCCAGTGTTCCACCACCCTCGTGGGGAGGAACTTCTTCCTAATATCCAGTTTAAATCTACTCTTCTCCAATTTAAAACTATTGCCCCATGTCCTTTCCCTCCAGGCCTTTGCAAACAGGCCCTCTGCAGCCTTCTTGGAAGTTCCCTTTAGGTCCTGGAAGGTCACTAGTAGTTCCCCTGAAGCCTTCTCTTCTCCAGGCTGAACAATCCCAGCTCCCTCAGCCTATCATTTCAGCTGAATCAGGACTCACAGCACTAGGTAATGACTCAACCAGAAGACCACCCTTCCTCTTGAAGAGTAGCTGGAGGTCTGAACTTGAGTAGCCTGGCAAAGGAAAGATTATATGGTTCACGTAGCTGAAGGTTTCCAGCTACCCTGAGGCTCTGCCACAAACTACCTCCCCTCCAGCCCTGGCACAGGAACTTTGTCAAAGCACCTGAAGATAAATGCTCAAGCCCAGTATTGTTCCCAGTAGCCCATCATCTGCAAGCTTTGGCACTAACTTCCTGGTAGGTGCCTCCCTTTCAAACTGGAATCCAATTTACAAAGCCTTTAATTTTAAACTTTCTCATCACTGACTTAATAAAACCAAATGACAGGTAATGGTCCCAGAAGCCAGGAACTATTAGATCTTTCTCAACACTAATCAGGGCTGATCAGATGCTTGTACACTCCTTTTCCAGCTCCTGAAAGCCCAGCTCCCCAAGGACTCTGCAAGCAGGGGAGAAGCAGGAAAGCAACCCTCTCACAGGCAGGAGGAGAAGGGAGAGAAAAGAAAAACCAGAAGGAAAATCCATGTCAATCTGAACACTTCAAACTGAAAATGGGTAGGAGGATCCCTGTGGATAATGCCTGCCCTCTTGCTGGAGCTCACTGGGGACCCACATGCTCGCTCCATTTCCCCAGCAGGGCACTGGGGGCTCTTGGAGGCACCAGAGGCACACAGAGCCATGGAGCAAACCGGCTCTGATTTCTGCCCAAAGGCATCAGTGTCACACCGGTTGGGATGTCAGCTCGGCACAACGTCACGGCAGCAGTCACGGTGTGCTGTCACAAAGAGAAATAGATATCATTTCAAACACACAGCTCTGCAGAGAGGAGGGAGAGGCAGGGAACAGAATCCCAGAATGCACTTTTTTTTTTTGCAGGGGGGAGGAGAGAGGGACAAGGAGGCTTAACTCTGCTTTGGCCATACTAAATGAGGCAGAACTAGAGGATTCAAAAGAAGCGTGGCCANTCCGTATCTTTACATCCTGTGTGTCAGAAGGCTGAGAGGAGCAGGTGGGTACTCCAGAATGGACCTGGTTCTCATCTCTTCTATACAATTTTGGTTGCAAAAAACCTATTTGGAACAAACCTTCTAAGACTACTTCCTGATTTAAGGAGTTCCTTGGCCAGCACAAAGCTTTAGGCTTTAACACAAAGGAGAGTCATGGAGTTGTTGTTGCAATGAACAGGGCACCAGTGGTTTTCTGTCCTGCTCTACTTACATCTCTACATTTCAGTGATAAGAAAGGTTTAAACCCCAGCCTCATCCTTACCCCAGTTGTCTCAGTGAAAGCCAGGCCTTACAGTTGTCACATCCCAGGTTTAAGGCAAGCCTGGCTCACATAGCCTGTATTATACCCTTTCCAGAGAAGGGTGCCTGCTACACTCCTATTTTCTCCCATTACAGAAAACCAGCCAGGTTGCTTAGGCATTATTTGAAGACACTCTACCTCATCTACCTCATCTCCAGGTGACAGGAAGCAATGGTGGCACAGTCAGGACTGGAAAACACAACATCAGCCTCTCCTCCTCCACTATAAGACCATGCTGGGGCAGCTCCTCCCTTTTCCTTTGCTTTTCTCTTCTCTTTTCCTTTTCTCCTTCTGCCCGGCTTTTGTTTCACTGCTGTTCAGGATGATATTAGATCTTCTGCTACTTCTCTTGCCCAGACCACACATTCTCATGCTGATTTTCTCTCCTTCCAGAGTTCTGTGATTGCCATCCAGTGCAGAAGGAGAAGCATCCACTGTAAAAGCAGAGAGTGAAGGCTACTATTCCCATTTACATCAGCATTCCCTCAGACCAGCTGCTATCACTACCCAACAGGAAAAACAAGGTCCACAAGAATACAGGAGATAACTGGTGACAGTCCCCAAAGGAATTTCAGGCCAATCCTTTGGGCTAGGGCAGAAGAAGGAATGAACACAGGAGGTACTTGGGGTTTAAAGCAAATCAGAGCTCAGGATTACATCCAATGGATGCTTCTAACTATTTCTCTAGGTTTTGGGGTCCCAGGCCATAGTGAACCCTGATGACTACTGACAGCTGCCATTGCTACTGATTTGAACAGATAACATTTCATGAGATACCTGCCAAAGGGTTCTGCTCACAACAAACAGTGACAGTGTCACAATGTCCCCAGTATCCTCACCTAGGTTTAGGTCTCAAAGCAAGAAACACTTCTCAAAGAACACCTAGAGCATACGCATTTGAACTCAAGGCAAGGGGCTGGGGTTCATTTCTGAGAGAAACATGACATCTCCAAGAGCTGATGATTCCTCCCTCCCCATAAATCCTTCACCTTCTGCCCACATGCACTAAGGAACAGCACCAAGGAGTCCCAGGCTTCATCCTCACAGACATCCTAGTGGAAGGCTTGGAGAGGACACAGGCAGCTTCTCTCCTCAGCCCCTACACTGGTTTGTGTGCAGTGTCTGTGATACCCAGAGCCTCTATCACAGAAAGCCCTGGAGCCTGTTGCAATATAATTAATGTGATAGGAAATCTTGTACTGGAGCTCAGCCAGGATTTTCATCCCACTCAAGCCTCACTCAGTAACCACTGGACTTTCCACCCCTCCCCTCAGCCACCCACTTTATTTGTCTTTGCTTCCCAATTCCTCTGAAGCACCTTTTAAGCCCTATTGCCATGACTGTGAGCTAGAGTAGCAGGCAGGATCTAGGAAGGACTTTGTCTGGAGCAGATCTCC
The DNA here is from genome assembly GCA_013396975.1 of Bucco capensis. NCBI lineage: Eukaryota > Metazoa > Chordata > Aves > Piciformes > Bucconidae > Bucco > Bucco capensis. The sequence goes on from VWZO01016974.1 coordinate 22,406, forward strand.
TGCCTCTGGCTCGTCTCTAGCCTAAATTAAGGCTCCCTTATCCTTGCAGATGACACTAGCTCACATAGCCTTCAAAGCTCTCACTTTCCTATTCCCCTCAGACATATTTATACTTACAGTGGTTCCTCCTTCCTCATCCTGTCCTTTTCCTCCCAGGTTTGGCTTTCCATAGAAAATTCCTTCAGCTTTCATGAGCAGTGAATAATCTCCCCAGATCCTGGATTATTCTGGCACTCTGGATCTCTCCCTGATAATAAGGTGCATATACTGTGTATTACAGCTGTAGAAAGAAGGGGGATTTATACACATGGCTTCTTCTAAGTGGAATACACAGGCCTGGATCCTCTCCCAACATCTGCTCTTAGTCTGGCCAAAGGGAATGAAAGATGTTACAAGGTTTGTAGGTTGTGTAAGAAAGATCTCATGAAGAATTGCCATAGCATACTCTCTCAGCCCACAGGAAATGGGTATGGACAGCCTCTTGGAAGGAGGTGTAGCCTGGACGAGGATGCTTCATCTCACAAGACAAGCTTTTTCACTCCACTCTCTACTGGTAAATGGCAAATAGCATTGGTATTGCTTCTTCCAACACTGCAGTGTTGGACAGATGAAAGGATCTGCAGTCTGTAACACACAGGATTAGTGAAGAGGCTTGCCACATCCATGCAATAACTGGCCAGCAGAGTGAAGAAGAGGAGCTGGTGTTTCCATGTCTGAGCTTACACATTTCTTTATCTGAACGTTCTCTTACTTTGGGGGGAAAATGTGAACTACTACTTCTGCTCATTTTCTCCCTTCTGGTCACCAATGGCTGTCACCCCAAGCAGGGTGCTGCTTTGTTTCATCCAAAATCTGAGCAGTTTTGGTTTAACCTAGCTCTAAAGTATCTTAACCCTATATACTATACTAATACTAATCATACTAATGATTACTAATCATTACTAATATACTAATATATACTATATACTAATCATACTTCCCTGCCCCCAGATTGAAAGGATTTCTGTTCCTTATGAGAATATAAAGATATAAATATGGATTTTCTCACTCTTCATGTAAGGTTCATTCCTCAGATAAAGGCCTGGTGGGCTTCATCTCCCTGCCTTAGACATGATCATATCTTACACTAGAACAAAGCAAGTGGTAAACTCCTGCAGTTTATTAGTCAACTTGCCTTTCACAGGATAAGATAACAACACAAGCTCCACTATAAGGCCACACATTTCACAATACCCAGATCTCCCCAAAAACATTTAGATGCCTAGCTCCCCCAGGAATATCAGTCCTAATACACCTCAGGTTGGGTGCCCAAAATCCAGAGTTCCTGCAAGTCTGGATAACTGTCTAATTCTTTTGGAGCTTCTCCTGCCTTTGGCATCCCTGGATGAGACTCTCGCAGGACTTTAGCTTGTTGGTGCAGTATCTGTGCTTGGACCTGCATGAAGAGTCCGAGCAAAAGACTCACAAATAGTAAATCTGAGCTACCTGAGGTTCACTGAAGCTTTTGGGTGGGAAACCAAAATCCTCACCCTGCAATATGACTCCACAAGGAGGAAAAGGAAGGACTAAATACTACTGATCTTTAAAACAACCATTTCTCAGCCAGCCTTCAAGGGTAGATAGTTCATCTGTCATAGAAAATACTGACCAAAAAGGGTGTTTCTACCTTGAATGGAGAAGAGCTGAGTTGCTGTCTTGATCCTACCACCATCTCCTTTACAGACTCAGGGCAAAGTGTTCAATTTCCAGGCCTCAGCTCTCCATCTGCAAAATGGACAGAGCAGTTCCAAGGCTCTCCCTCTCCTCCTCTCCTCATTCTTTGTCTTGTTTATTCAAGCATTTCACAGAACAAACTTGTTCAGACCTAGTGCAATGACTTCATCTGGGGTCTTGTGGGACTGGCAAATAATAAATAATAGGAAAGGAGCTGTTAGTCCCAACAAACTGAGAACAAAGGATGAGATGCTGTCATCTGGATGAATATAGACTACTCCTCAGCCCTGTGCTGTGGCCCAGTTGACTTTAAGAGAGCATATGCACGATGCAGCTGGATGCTGGCTTGTGAACCCCAGCCCTGAGCAGAGTAGGTTTGCAGTGATTCTTAGCAGCAGGATCTCACTGGTTGTTACAAGCTGTGATCTCCTCTTAGACTATTATTTTATTAAGGAAAAAACACATCTTTGAGAAACTCCCCTCCTGTGACTTTCCCTCTGGAGTTGCCAGGACTATTTAATAAGGCTCAGCTTTCCAAGGAGCAGAAGCATGACCAGATGGTCTAGCAACACAGAGCCTGTAAGAAAAGGAAAACTTGGGATGCATGTGTGTCCCCTCCAAACAACTCTGAAGTGTGGATTTGGAGGTGCACTATTTAAGGCAAGGCCAAGGGCCTGGATGGCTTTCTAACTGCTATCTACCCAGTCACATCCATGTCAGACACTTCTCCTTTTCATTGCTTGTTGTCTTTTCAAACCACACAACAGTGGCATTGTTCAGATGGCAACATCACAGTGAAGGGTGACCATCACATCCCTCAGCTGGAATTGGCTGCAGTTCAGCTTTTAAAGCTCAGAGCAAGGTTTTTTCCACTGGAGCTTTTCTTCTGGGAGCATGCTGACAAGCCCAACAGCTTATCCTCCAATGTGCCAGGCTGTAATAAAATCACCAGGCACTCAGGAGCTTCTCCAGACCAGACAAAGGTACTGCAAGAGCAGGCAAAAACAGATGCCCTGCAAATACCAGAAATCATGTGGTGTTTACTAGGACTCTCAGCCTTGTTCCGGCCACTCAGCTGGAGCAGCTCCAGGCATTCAGGGTTCACACTGGACTGACTCCAGATTAAATGACAATGTAATAATTTATGTGCATCTCCATGCTTTGGTTTGAAAACCTGCAATCAAAAGGATACAAGGACACAGTAATTTCCTTGCTGAATCAGAACTGTGGATCCATTAACACACGATCCTGTTCATCATGCCAGTGAGTGGAAAGTTGACAACATAGTCCTCTATGCTCTGATATTTGGGAAATCACTGCTTTAGGAAGGATGACAAAGGAAATCTGAACAGTCCAAGTGTGCAGATGACACCAGGCTATGGGGTGCTGTTGATAGGTTGGAGGGGCAGGATGTCATCCAGAAGGACCTGGACAAGCTGGAGAGGTGAGCCCAGGGGAACCTCAGGAGCTTCAACAAGACCAAGTGCAGGGTCCTGCACCTGGGTCAGAACAATCCCCACTATCAATCCAGGCTAGGGGATGAGATGATGGAGAGCAGCCCTGCAGAAAAGGCCTTGGGGTGCTGGTGGCTGAGAAGCTGGCCATGAGCAAACAGTGCACGCTGGCAGCCCAGAAGCACAATGGCATCCTGGGCTGCAGCAAGAGAAGCGTGGCCAGCAGAGCCAGAGAGGTGATTCTGCCACTGCACTCTGCTCTGCTCACACCTCCTCTGCAATACTGGGGCCAGTTCTGGANGAGAAACAGGAGCTCCTTCTGCAACACTACTTCTAGAAGAGTTGTAAACCATGCATGGCTCAGCCTGGGTATGTAACAGTGCTGCTGGGATAAGGAGGAGAAGGGAAGTTCCATTTGGTACATCATTTGGTACTGTCATTAATTCCTTATGTTTTACTTTGGAAAAGAACCCCTAAAATCTCAGTATTCCTTCCACGGTTTCATTTTGGACCCACCAAAATATGTTGGAAGTGTCTTCTAGATACCTAAACACTGCTAGAAAAAGAAGCAAAAAGCAATCTGGAAAGATGGAGAACACCTAAATAAAACCTACAGCTTAACTCACTCAGGCTCTTCTCTCTATTATTCCTCTGAAGACCCAAAAAGACCCAAATCATCGTGATTTCCTCGACCATTTCAATTTTGTGAAAACAACATTTTCCAATGGGAACCAAACTACGGAAGTATTTTTGACCAATTCTATGTACAATAGTTCCTAGAAAGTATCTATGTGAGCTGTGATCATCAGGATAAGATTCAGGAAACAAACCAAACTGTTGCTGTGAGGGAAATCAGTGCTTGGCCACAGAGTGTAAGTCTATGTGATTCCACCACTTGTGTTGCCACCTTCAGCTTTCAAAATGTTAGCTAAGGACAACTACTACTTTCTTGTCAGCCAAGAGACTGAGCTTATTACAGAGGAAACACATGGAGCAGATAGCACCTGCCATGAAATTTTGTTCTTACTCTTCTTTAGCTGTTTTCTCTTAAGAAGTCATTAGATTGAAAGGTAGCCTTATCATCAGCACAAAGATGACAAAACAGAATGGATATATCTTCTCTAGGCATCATCTAAACATCTACAAACATGATCAGAAATTATTCTTACCAGCTTTGGGGGGAAGTTTTTCAGTGCTAACAGCTTTTGCTCACAGAAGCTTTTGCTCCAGAGCAGGATCACCTAGACCAGCTCACACAGCAATGTGTCCAGGCAGCTCTGCAATGGCTCCAGACAAGGAGACTCCACAGGCTCCTGGGCAGCCTGGGCCAGTGCTCTGGCACCTGCACTGCAAACAAGTTTCTGCTCAGGTTAATACTAAACCTCCTGTGGTCCAACTTGCTCCCATTCCCTCTTGTCCTACCATTGGATGCCATGGAGCAGAGCCTGGCTCTCTCCTCCTCACACTCACCCTTCACATATTCCTCCAGTCCCTGCACTAGCTCAGCTTCTTGGCCAGAAAGCAGAGGTGTGAGGCTATCTTCTGTCTCACTTCACCTTTTTCTCACCCAGAAGCTCCTTATGAACATTCCCACCTGCTCCTCCACAGTCAGATACAAGGTTGAGATAAGCTGTGTAGGAGTATTCTTGTTATTCCAACTCTCCAGAGCAGGTGCTTTGCTTGACTCAGGCTGGTTGGTCCTGGAGTACAGGAGATATTAACACATATAAATAGAATTCCCACCTCCCTCCCTCAATACATGAATTTTAAATTTTTCCCAGGCCTTTCAATCCTTTTCAAACATTCCATTTTGCTCCTGTGTCTAATCTGGCTGAGATGCTGCCAGCTCTTTCCCTGGATGAGCTGAGCTGGTCTGTTCCTATGAAGCACCTGGGCAGAGTGAGTCCAACCAAAGGTGAGGTTCCTCTGCCAGCTGGAAATGGCTTTGCTATGTGACTGAAGGTTAGAGAGGGCTTTATCTCCACACTTCAAAGAGCCTCCTCCCACCTGACAGCTTGCTGTCTCCCCTGGATGATGAGAAAATCTGATTCTTAACAGTTTTTAAGCCTTTTGATCTCCACAAAAGCCAGGCCATAGAACATCTTATATTGCATGTCTTGAGGAATGCCCTAAACACTGAGCCACAGCAGGCCTCAGTCCCTCTAAATCTCACAGTATTCATCAGCTCTTCTTTTCTTTGAAGGACACAATCTACTTTAAAATCTTGTATTAATAAAATCACAAATGTCATTACCTGGCTCTGCAATTTACATTAGTAAAAGAAGAATTAAATCCATAATCTACTCATTTTTCTCCCACCAATCCAACTTTAAAGTCATTTGCATTTAGGTCCCCTAAGGGAATCTCAGTGCTGCACATGGCTACTACCACAAACATTGTATTGCAAACATTGCAGGGGACTATTTGAATCTACAGAAAGATCTGCTGTCTTTAAAATAAGTGCATGAACCCTTTCTTTTAAGTAACATTCTGAATGGCTGTTAAAAAAGCAGGACAGAAGCTCACTGATGGCTTCAGAAACTCGCATGAAGAAAATTCTGATATTTGTGAAACTCAGAAGATCAAAAGCAGAACGAGGAGGATTTATTTCTACACACTATTACTGCATCTTCTTTTATCTGTCTGTGTGTCAGTAGTTCTGAAAGGGCTTTTCATCACCTTCTTATCTTCAGGCCTGATCTCCAGCCATAGGACTGAAGGTCACTGAGGTGTTGAGGGTCCTCACAACTTCTCTGGTGATATTTCAAGCCAAGAGAACTGATTTCATCCTTGCCAGGCCTGGCCACAACATCAAAGAAGTTCCTCCCCACGAGGGTGGTGGAACACTGGCACAGGTTGCCCAGGGAGGTGGTTGAGTTCCCATCCCTGGAGGCATTGCAGGTGAGGCTTGCCAGGGCTCTGGGCAAGCTGCTCTAGTTGGGGATGTCCCTGGCCACTGCAGGGGGGTTGGACTAGATGAGCTCCAGAGGTCCCTTCCAACCCAAACCATTCTAGGATTCTATGATCACCATACTGCCAGGAGCTATCACCAGCCATATCTTTCTGAGTATTCTGAAGTAAGTCAAAACACAGAGAAAAAGGTAACATATCCTGAGCTCACAACATTCCCAAGCTGAGAAATTCACGTGGCATGCTGAAGGAATGTGCCACAGACAGACAAGCAGCCTTACAAGAGCTCAAGGGTCTGTCACCAAGGCAGTATTGCCACTAACTCTAGAAGAAGTAAAAACAATCTCTCTTGCTTTCCCAGCTTTGTTCTCAGTGTATTCCAGCAGAGCTAGAATAAAGACCAATATTGTTTATGTAGCCCTGTTTGGAAAAGCAAGCAAATATCCCTCCTTTTCTGGACCTGTCAGCCATGTGCAGATCCTCAAGCCTTGCTCTTGCCTGTCAGAAAAGGAAGACCAAGCTATGCTTCCCTTCCTCCCTTCCTCCCTCCAAAAGAAGAGTGAATCATGAAAACTTATGGCATTTCTACTATTTAAGTCAAGCACAAGACAGCTCTTCCCTTTACAAACTCTGTCATGGAGCAAGTTCCCTCCTTCCTTCTCGATCAGTACTGGTGCAGAGACACAAGGGTTGATTGAGTTTATGGTGATGCTTCACATTTCATGGAATATTCCCCATCCCTCACCCAGAAAAGTGACAAGAAGCATCTCCATCCCAAGTCATGGAGAAAAAGATGATGAATGTAAAGGGAATCTATTGGAATGATTTTATGTTACAAAGTGAGGGAGAAATGTTTCCAGTATCATTAAATTTCTCATTTGTCCAGATCACAAGAATCACATCAGGGAAAACAACAACAAATCAACACAAAAATAAATAGGAAGAGAAGAAGGAAAGACTGGTCAAATTAACACTGCCTAAGAATTAAGACTACCCAAGATGTCAAGTTTGACAGCTTCCTTTTCTTTCCCTTTAAAGCGTAGGTGAAGGCAAGTAATGACATTTTATACACAGTGCAAGAGAAAGGAAATAAAACAAAACAATCAAAGGAAAGGAATACCATCTCAGGGCCTATGGGATGAGGATAGAAAACAACATAAAAAGGGTATCCCCCCTAGTTGTCAGAGACATGAAGGCCCCTGGTACAACCTTCATCAACCAAGGCTCCAATCTCTATGGTTAGGAGCCAGCTCCCAGCTCTGAGCCCTAATTGATGATTTTCAGCTTGCCAGCTGTGATATAACTCACTGGGCAGCAAGAGTGAGGTCAATACACGTTTAAGTAAAAAGGTTTTTGGTAAGCCTGCGGGGTCAATCAGGAGAAGCTGTCATTACTGGATGGGAGGGAAGAGGGGATGGGCAGGCAGGGGGAGGAGAAGTGACCAAGCAGTCGATTCCCGTTAAGTAACTAAGACCATTTTATTGCTAAACTGCAGTCTAGCAACAAAGCACATCCTGGAGCATGTCAGCCAAAGGATCTGCCCCTTGGGAAAGAAATACTGTACAAAGTCTAGTGTCTCTTCTTCCCCACTATCCTCTAACCAGCCTCCTCCCAAATTCACCTAAGGCCTAGAGTCAAATACTTCTTTCAGAGACAGAAGATAGCCAACTGCAAAAAATTAAACCACCTGAAGAGAGCTCAATTTGAACAACCTCAGGGCCCTGGGTCCAAGGAAAGCTTCACACAGGCCCAGCCCATGCCCTGCACCATGGCAGGAGTGCCTCTTCTTCTGCCTGCACCACCCCAAAGCAGCTGAACCCTTTGCTTAGCCTGAAAAACTTTGACAGAAATGGGTCATGGAACAGAGAAAAAAGTGTCCTGTTTTAGCAAAGAGGGGGGGAAAAGTCAGCAATGTGCCCTTGTGGCCAAGAGGCCAATGGCATCCTAGGATGCATTAAGAGGAGCGTGGCCAGCAGAGCCAGAGAGGTTCTTCTCCCCTCTCCTGTGCCCTGGGGAGGCCTCCCCTGGAATCCTGTGTCCAGTTGTGGGCCCCTCAGCTCCAGAAGGATAGGGAGCTGCTGGAGAGAGTCCAGCANTCAGTAGCTTTTGCTGCTTTTACAGAAACACAAAGTGGTGAGAAGAGTTGAGTAACAAAGCTAATCCAGCTCCAAGTGCTCATGGCATGACTACAGAGAAAGCAAGCACAGAAATCCAGCTTGTGGTAGACTGCCCACAGTTAGACCTAGTGCCTGGAACACAGGCTCTTGGTAAGATCTAGCTGGCTGCCTGCACAAAAAAAGCCTGGGAGCTGCTCTCCAGCCAAGCATGCTTGGAAAGCAATGTTACTCACCACAACTGCACCAGGGCTGTTCCAGAGAGCATGGATATGGCCATCTAGCCCAGTTTGGTTTGGCACAAGAAGGTGGCTGCATTAACAGTGGTCAGAATGAGATCCAAAGCCAAGAGCACTGCTGCCACAAGGGAAGATGCCATGACATGAAGCAGACAGGCTGCCATGGGCAAGTAACTGAGGCAAGGCAGAACAAAATTCACTTTGCTTTCTAGGCCCAGGCCCTGACTGCTGATGGGGCTGGTGTGTCCTAAGAAGGCACTGAAGAAGAAGTCCTGTGAGCAGAAAAGCCTATTATGACTTTTCAATCCTAATGCAAGCCCTCACTCTGACTCATCACATAAACTGGTTACTCCTTATACTGTTACAAATTTACTTTCCCTCCAGCAAACTTTCCTATGTTAGCATTATTTTGTTTTCCTTTTTTTTGGCTGCTTGAATCTGTCTCTTTACAGCTCAGAACTGACCTTTTTTTCCTGTACTTTGAAGGTTCTCTGCTATGTGTAGGACTTTAGGATGCCAAGAGCCTCCTCCAGAAAACCCTTTGCTGCCCACATTCTTGGAGGCTTCTGCAGTTGTTTTCCTGGGATGCTTCCATTTCTCTACCAGGTAGCTGGGTCATTTCTGTAACAAATTAGTGTGGAAACAATACTTTTATAAACCCATTAGGCATATTAAAGAAAAATACCATAGCACATCCATTTCAGACATAAGCTCTCTTGAGAAACACGTTTGGGTTGTTGGTTCAGGCTTCTGCTTTGAATAACTGAAATGTAAAGCACCACAGGGGCACAGAAGCATTTGCTTTCAGCATAGGACTCAGGAACCCAACTCCTACAGATCCATGATTGAAGATTAGATAGATATACCTTCTATCTCTGGGCTGGGCACTGCCAAAGTGCAGAGTCCTACACCTGGGTCAGAACAATCCCCACTATCAATCCAGGCTGGGGGATGAGATGATGGAGAGCAGCCCTGCAGAAAAGGCCTTGGGGTGCTGGTGGCTGAGAAGCTGGCCATGAGCAAACAGTGCACGCTGGCAGCCCAGAAGCACAATGGCATCCTGGGCTGCAGCAAGAGAAGCGTGGCCAGCAGAGCCAGAGAGGTGATTCTGCCACTGCACTCTGCTCTGCTCACACCTCCTCTGCAATACTGGGTCCAGTTCTGGAGCCCTCAACACAGAAAGGCCATGGAGCTGATGGAGCAGGTGCAGAGGAGGCCACGAGAATGCTCAGGGGCTGGAACACCTCTGCTCTGAGGACAGGCTGAGGGAGCTGGCATTGTTCAGCCTGGAGAAGAGAAGGCTTCAGGGGAACTACTAGTGACCTTCCAGGACCTAAAGGGAACTTCCAAGCAGGCTGCAGAGGGCCTGTTTGCAAAGGCCTGCAGGGAAAGGACAAGGGGCAATGGTTTTAAATTGGAGAGGAGTAGATTTAGACTGGACATTAGAAAGAAGTTCCTCCCCACGAGGGTGGTGGAACACTGGCCCAGGTTGCCCAGGGAGGTGGTTGAGTTCCCATCCCTGGAGGCATTGCAGGTGAGGCTTGCCAGGGCTCTGGGCAAGCTGCTCTAGTTGGGGATGTCCCTGGCCACTGCAGGGGGGTTGGACTAGATGAGCTCCAGAGGTCCCTTCCAACCCAAACCATTGTAGGATTCTAGGATTCCCCAGCATTTAGGCTAAACTTGAACAACTTCAGCTGTAAGGTGCAGCAGGATTCAAGGCTGTTGCTCATTATTATTGCAGAGGCTGTAAGTGGCAGAAGCAGCTCCTGTTTTCTGCTGGTCTCTAACTTGCGGGAAAGCTCGTTATCAGCAGGGCATCCTTGAAACAGCAACCAAGAGCATTCACTTTTAATATTTAATGTATTCCTCAGGCTCGGGGAGAGCAATGTGAGAAATATCCCGTAAAAATCTATTAGTGTTAATAAAATACCACCCAACAGGTTGTCCATTATCAGCAATTAAAGTTTTCAAAGCAGGTCAGATAACTCCCTGGGATGATTTGTGTGGCCTTCACATCCGTTCTTCTCCTGCTTCCATTTTTTTTCTTTCTTTATTAAACTTTCTCAACTCTTTGTTGGTTGGTTTTTTTTTCCTCTCCCCTCCCTCCCACAGCACAGTCTGAGCTGTAACCAGTGAATTATAGCACTAATGAGGTGTTTATACTCTCTGCCCATCAATCACAGCTGTGTGTGAGTGAAAGTGCCAGCCGATAGTCGGGAAGTGCTGCAGCCTTTGCTGCAGCCAAAGGAATATTAGACTGTAGCTAGATAAATCCCCCGCTCCTATTCCTTTGTTGCTCTTAGCCTCAGCGCAGGAGCAAATACACTCCAGCTGATTTTCTAGCCAGAATAAACATGGGGACATCTTTGTAGCTCACATATGTAACCTCTGTTCCTCTCATTCATCTCACTTTATCCCTTACCCACTGCAGTCACAGAATGGTTTGGGTGGGAAGGGATCTTTCTAGGTCATCTAGTTCCAATCCTCCTGTAGTCAGCAGGGACATCTGCAACTAGAGCAGGTTGCTCAGAGCCCCGAATAACCTCACTTGGAACAGTACCAGGGATGGGGGATCTACTACCTCTCTGGGCAACCTGGGCCAGGGTCTCACCAGCCTCAGCATAAAATATTTCGTCCTTCTATCTAGCCTAAATATCTCTCTTTCCATTTCAAACCATCATTCCTCATCCTGTCCCAACAGGCCGTGCTCAAAAGTCTGTCCTCACCTTTTTTATAGGCCCTTTAAGCACTGGAAGGCTGCAAGAAGGTCTCCTTGGAGCCTTCTCTTGTGCAGGCTCAACAACCTCAACTGTCTCAGCCTGTCCTCACAGCAGAGATGTTTCATCCTCTGATCCCTTTTGTGGACCTACTCCAACAGGTCCATGTCCTCATGTTGAGGGCTCCAGAGTTGGTACACTTCACTCCAGTGTGTCCCTGGAAAGTGACAGCCCTAATGACTAAAGAAGCAGCTACTGCAAGGTGCCATCAAATAAGGTAAGAGCTGCCTCCTAGTCCTCCTATTTCAATGCTTTTCTCATCTTTTCCTTGTTGATGCCTGGTTATGAGTCTCCAGAACACAGATCTGCTAACATGCTTATGGTGGCACCCTGAAGAACCAACACCAAGACCACAACTAGAAATTAGTTCCTTTCAGACTTGTTTCATTTTCTAAAAAAAAAAAAACAAAACAAAAGGCAGATCTGAATTTTTAATAGTGATGCTTTGCCTTTCTCACTGGTAATGAATTCATCTTAAAGAAAATGAAATCTAGATGAATAAATCCCCATGTTTATGGAGAACTCAAAGAGCTTTACACCTACACAAACAGCCTAATTAAATGTGGTCTCTGTGGTCTCACTTTAGCATAAACTGGCAGAGTGAGACAACTTTAGAAGCAATGCTCACCAAGAACTCCTCAAGGGATGTTTACTGCAGTCTCAGAGTTCCTAGGAAGAAGACAAAATGCTTCTGGCTGGTGTCCCTAGAGCAGCCTTGCACAACACTAGGAAGTCTCCCATGTGATCTTTAGGACAAGGAGTTATGAGCAAAGAGAAGGAGCAAAAGGGACTGGGCCATGGCTGGAAGGACTAAAAGCAGTTCTGTTCTAGTCTGAGAGCAGGATGTGTGTGAGCTCCAGTGCTCCACACATGCTCCTCATCTTAAGGGAGTCCAAAGCTGTGTGTGTGATGCTGGCAGCCTCCTGCCTGAGGAGTTGTGCTTTTAACCTTACCTCAGCACATACTGGGGTGGAGCAAGCAGTTTTTCCTCATCCTGCTGAACCATTAGGCTTTTATATTATTCCTAGAAGAATTTTGGGTTTTTTTCACTTGAATGTGTTGATCTCTACAGTGCTTTTTGGAGCAGTATCTCCTTACACCTTAGTTTTGACAAAAATACCTATCAGCCATCCCATCTTCCACCTATTCCTACCATATTTCTCTCTTCCCCTCCTCATAGGATCATAGAATCCTAGAACAGTTCCAGCTGGAAGAGACCTTGAAGATCATCAGTGCAGCCTTTGTCCTAGCCCTAGCAACCTGCTAAATGATGCTCCCCAATGCAACATCTACCTGGCTCTTAAACACCTCCAGGGATGGGGACTCAAGCACCTCCCTGGGCAGCCTGTTCCAATGGCTCACAACCCTTGCAGCAAAGAAATTCCTTCTAATGTCTAGCCTGAACCTCCCCTGGGGCAATTTCCACCCATTTCCCCTTGTCCTTCCTCCTCACAGGATCTTGCTCTCTCTCTCTCTTTTCTGGTTCATGCTGTGTTCCTGTAAATAAAGCTCCCTCCCCTACCCTCAGGTGCAGACCCATCACAGGCAATTCTCTCTCTATAGCTGCTCCCCTACCCCCACAAAGCTCTTGAGGACAATGACAGCCTTGGGACTGCCATTTTCCTTCATTTGGGACAGGAGATTTCTTGTCTTGCCCCAGGTTTGTGCCTAGGGCAGAGATTTGTAACTCTCATCAATCCCACTACCATTTTTGTAAGGAAGCTACAAGTCCTTGTGCAGCCAACTCACGTCTACTGACAAAAATCATGTTCTCTTTAGTCACTTCTCACAAATCTCTTTCAGGTTATCCATGGATCTCCTCAGCCTGCTGCTAGAAAAACTACATTTTTCCAGTGAAAAGAAAAGCTGTTTGTCAGGCTCTTCTCAATGGCATCCAGTGTTAGGACAAGAGGGAACGGGAGCAAGCTGGACCACAGGAGGTTTAGTCTTAACCTGAGGAGGAACTTGTTTGCAGTGCAGGTGCCAGAGCACTGGCCCAGGCTGCCCAGGAGGCTGTGGAGTCTCCTTGTCTGGAGCCATTGCAGAGCTGCCTGGACACATTGCTGTGTGAGCTGGTCTAGGTGATCCTGCTCTGGCAGGGGGGTTGCACTAGGTGATCTTTCTAGGGCCCTTCCAACCCCTAACGTACTGTGATTCTGTGATTGTCAGCCCAGCAACCAGGTCAGATCCCCCCAGGACCCTGCCACAGACTCTGGAGGGCCAGACAGGGATAGTAGCTCACCTTCAGGCCACATTGATAAGCACATTGATAAGTGGCATTGAGAACATCACCCTGTGGTCATCCCTTTCTGGTACTCAAGCAAATGCCTCTGATGGTAGCTTAGATGCCTTGCCCTCCCACTCTGTCTGCTGGATAGACCTCTGAATGTCTTGGTAGGGAGGAGGGATGAGAAGTGGAGAGGGAGGGAGACAGACACTGGGTTTTGTGGTAAGCACTGGGGAGGGGAGAGGACTTGGCAGCTCTTCATAGCAGAGCAGGAAGTCTTCATACTTGGAGCCAGTAGACTAACCTCAGTGGTGACCTTCCATCATAGGAGCCACTGCTCTCACACAAGGGAAAAACCCAGGAGCAAAGGAAAGAGAAGCTGAGAGAAAAGAGTGCAAACAATCAGTGCAACACAGGGATGAAGAGACACCATGCCCCAGTCATTTGCCAGTGAGAGCTATAAACACGAGGGGAGCACTAGGAAGGGGAGAGCAGAGTCACTCCCCTGAGGCACCTCAGAGACTCAGTTTCTGTTCTGAAGGGTTCAGTTTCTATTTATGCACCAAAAACAAGTGGTTGCATTTTCTCAAGCACTTGGCATGTTGAGAAAATGTGGCTTTGAGTGTCCCAGGGGCTACATACAAATGATGGGGTAGGTGTGTTGTGCAGTCTCAGTCCTGAATCTCTCAGCCTGGTGACATGAGCAGAGCATGCTACAGCTCCCTGACTCACATGCCCAGGATTCCTTCCTATGGAAACCAGACCGTGGGAGGGGAGAAAACAGAGATGGTGCACAGCTACATCTCACAGCTGGGAAGAGAGCAGATGGTCCTCAACACAAGAGTTGGGAAACACTGAATAACCCACAGTTCAGCTAAAGCCCCAGGGAGCTGCTGGGTGAGAAGTTCCCCTAAGAACTCAAGTTCTTATTAATCTTGTCCTCTTCTGACATCCCAGGCAACAACTGGACACAGAGAACAAGGATGCCCTACTTCACCATGTTCAAGAGTGAAGCAATCTCTTTGCTTACACTTCACATACTCTTCTTGTTGCTAGAACTGAGCCCTCATAACTGGACAGCAAAACATTTCAAATATCTCTTTGACCTGCACACAAATTATTATTTATTGTGAAATTTACACAGAGGCCTTAGCAAAACCTTTCCTTCCATCACAGAAGTGCAACCACCTCTAAGGAGGAATAAAGTAACCACTTAACAACACAACAACTTCTGCAATGGAAAAATACACCCAAGTGCTGATGATGCTATGACTGTTCTGACACAACATGTGCAAGCTCCTCTGGTGAACCTTACTGCCCTAACTACCCACTGCTGGAGCACTCTGCCTTCTAGCAGGGTCATCAGAGAAGAATCACAGAATGATGGAATGTTAGGGGTTGGAAGGGCCCTAGAAAGATCATCTAGTGCAACCCCCCTGCCAGAGCAGGATCACCTAGACCAGCTCACACAGCAATGTGTCCAGGCAGCTCTGCAATGGCTCCACACAAGGAGACTCCACAGGCTCCTGGGCAGCCTGGGCCAGTGCTCTGGCACCTGAACTGCAAACAAGTTTCTCCTCAGGNCCCAGATGCAGTACTTTACACTTCCCCTTGTTAAATTGCATTCAGTCTCTCCCTGCCCATGTCTCTAGCCTGTCCAGGTCACTCTGGATGGCAGCACAGCTCCTGGTGTGCCAGCCACTGCTCCAAGCTTGGGATCATCCACAAACTTGCTGAGGGAACACTCTACCCCTTCATCCAGAAGAATGTGTCTCCATGCACGCTACAGAGCCTGGGAAAGAGCAGGGAGAGCGTGGGCAGCACAGTGGTTTATGGGGAGGAATTCCATGTTTAGGACAATACTAGGAGTCAGCTGAAAATCATTAATTTTGGTCACTTGAGTGCTTTTGAAGCCCATGGCCCAGACATGAGTCTGAGGCAGCCCTGCTGCAGCATGACTCATGTGGCGTGCACGCAAGGAGCATACATGCAGAAGGAGCCATCCAAGAGAACCAGCTGTGTAAGGTGTGGAACACACACAAATATTCCTAAGTAAGGACACCCTTCAATATGTCATGTGTGACACTGGCACTGTTTCCACATCGTTTCTCCTTGCACTGTAGCCAGGATGGTAAAACATGTACCCTCCAAAGTCAACAAAGGCTTTTTGGACAATGCCCAAGAATCCATATGTTGGGCTTACTCCAGCACAGCTAGGGAGAAATGAGCAGATCACAGCCAAAGGTTGTATTGCCACAGCAGTGGATAAGCATGGAGCCAGCCTGGGCAAGCTAGAGTGAAAGACATTGATTTTTAGCCTGCCAATACCTCCTCTGTGAGACCTGCTGAATTTCCTCTGCCTGCTGGATTAGACTATGCATGGAAATAAGAGCCAGAATGGGAGCAGGGAGAAGAGAATGAGGGAGAAATCACTCCCCATAATTTTAAGCCTCTACAAGGTAGGGATTCAGTCCAAGCTAATTGTTTAAGTTCACTACACATTCAATGGAGAATGAACCTCCTTGCCAGAGTGGATTTTCTCTCATCTTAAATTAGCTGGGATAGGTTTTCCTCCTTATCATTCTCTCCTCACAAGAAAGGAAACCTTGACAACTAGTTGAGTCTGGTTACTTTGCTTAAGCCCACTAAAATGACCTCCAGAGGTCCCTTCCAACCCAAATGATTCTGTGAAAATCAGGTCAGATGAGTTCTACCCTCAATGCCCTACCCAGGACTCATGAACAACAGAGCCAGGACTGCAGCTTCACTCCCTCATGTCTTGACATACTTCTGTTTCTGCCACCTTTACTCATATTGATCATCACCCAGCCTCTGGAGAAATCACAGCAACTCTTGACATGAGGATGCCAGAAAGTGACAAATTCTAACTTGTAGGAGTAAAGGCAGGAGTTTTGGGAATAAAGGGATGAGAGGTAGTTGGCCCCACAGTCACTTCAAACCCCTCATGCCAGCTGCGCTAGGTGAGGACAATTTGCCCATTTGCCATATGTCTAAGCTGGATGAACTTGTGGGCCCTGGCATTTCTCCCAGGGCAGCTGAGCTTTCCTCCCAGCTTCTCCTCACTATCACAGTATCCCAGTATGTCAGGGCTTGGAAGGGCCCTAGAAAGATCATCTAGTGCAACCCCCCTGCCAGAGCAGGAGCACCTAGACCAGCTCACACAGCAATGTGTCCAGGCAGCTCTGCAATGGCTCCACACAAGGAGACTCCACAGGCTCCTGGGCAGCCTGGGCCAGTGCTCTGGCACCCTTACACCCTTACTAATGGGCACAAGAGCTCAAGCTCATAAACCCTTTGTCTCCTTCCCCTTCGTTTGCCCCCTGCTGCCCCAGCACACACAGCTCCATTCTGTGATGGAGAAGAAAGGCAGCTGCCAACAGGCAAGGCTGCCATCAATTCCTGAGCACAGAGGAGGTGCAATTCACCTTCTCTGTGCCAGGTTACACCAACTCTGCTATCCCTGACACCTTCAAGCAAACTGCACTGATACAATTAATCTGCCTCAGCCCTGGAGAAGGAGAACCCACAAAAAAACACACTCCCTCATCCAAATGCTCACAGTTTCTCTCTTTTCCTCCTCCCTTCATTTTTTATTTCTGTAATTATTTCTCCACCTTTTTTCCCTCCCCATTAATAGTGTGTGTGGGGGGGGGAAAAGACACAAGAAAGAAGACACAAGCAGCCAAAAGCTCATTAAGACACTTGACCTTTCTGGGGAGAATTAATTCCAAATTCGCACGTACCGGCTGTGTTGCTTGGTTTTGTCAGCACGGTGCCATCATTAGAGAGGAGAAGAGATGGCTCAGGGGGACGGGGTGTCTGCCACCTCGATGGAACTTGCACCGAGTTACTGAGTGCTGGCACAAATAAAGCAATGACATGGGCCATTCTGTCAGCTTTTCACATGAAATTAATCTTCGTTTCGTTGGCTGTGTAAATTTTTATCACCACGGAGTAGGGGGTGATGAATAGACCAAAGCATCCTGACAGCTATGGCCTGAAAACTCAAGATAGTCTCAGCAGCTGAAGAGCAGTGGTGCTGGCACAATTCTCCTCTCCTCAGGTTCTCCCTGCCTGTGCACGTGGGGGGGGATGTTCCTGGCTGGACGTGGCAGCGATTCGCTGACGCTCTCCTTCTACTTGAATCTGCTGTGGCTTGGGAAATGCTTGGGGTTTGGATTTCCTGCCTTAAGGGCAATGGCAAACAAATGACTGCTTCTCTTTCACCCTCCCAGTCCCAATCCAAAAGCCAGTTGGGGTCCCGACATGCTTTGCTAGGGCTAGCAGGGTTTCCTCACTGCTGATCAAAAAGAGAAGCTGTGCCTCCTCCCGTGGCTCTGCAGCTTGTTGGTGCTGTTGTTTTGAAGGTGTGTGTCATGTTGCACTCCAGGTAAGGACATGACATTGTTTGCTGCTAGGAAGGATGTGAGAATAACACACACCTCTGCAGTGCTGGACGCTGCCTCCTCCACAGACAGCTTGGGAACAAACCCACACATGTTCACACAGGGATGCAGTGGCACAGACAGGCACTGGGACTCAGCTACACATCACACATCAATGGGTAGGACAAGCATAAAACCACCCTCATTGTACACCCTGCTCCATACACAGAGCAGACATCAAGCTCCTGGAGGCTTGGGGCACCTTCTTGCAGCCTTTCAGTACTTAAAGGGAGCCTACAAAAAAGATGGGGACAGACTTTGGAGCAGGGCATGTTGGGACAGGACAATAGGTGGTGGTTTTAAGCTAAAGGAGGGAGATGTAGTACAGATAGAAGGAGAAAATGTTTTACACTGAGGGTGGTGAGAGCCTGGCCCAGGTTGCCCAGAGAGGTGGGAGATGTCCCATCCCTGGAACCATTCCAGCTCAGGTTCTTAGGGGCCCCGAGCAACCTGCTCTAGCTGCAGATGTCCCTGCTGAGTGCAGGATGGCTCAACTAGGTGACCTTGCAAGGTCCCTTCTCACCCAAACCATCTTAGGAGTCACTAGAGCAACAGCACAAATTTCATGAAGAATCTAGTCTCTAAAGCAATCTGACTGATAATGGCCAGACACAAAACCAGGGAGGGTTGGCTCAGAAGAACAACCAGGCCTCTGGCCACTAACACACATGCTGCACTTGGCATCTCTTGCTAATCAAAGGGCATCCACTGCTCTTTTCAGAGCCACAGAGAACACAGCCAAGCACAGTCATCCTCCCTGCACCCAAGCTGTCAATCAGTGGCAACATGCTCAGTAGGAATTGTGTTGCTTATACTTTGGGCTTCGCCAGGAAAATGAGGGTTTGGCCCCTGCCTGTAAAACATGTGTCACTTCCCAAATGAGCCAGTCCTAAAGTGCACACATGTGGAAGTCTGGACAAACTGTGCAATGACAGAGGCATATCCTGATGTATATGAACAATCTTGAGCCATTCCATCAAATTCTGCTCTTAAGCAAATCTATAAATAGTACCAGAGCCCAACCTTCCTGATACTGAGCCATAGGTAGCTAAAAAACCAGAGGTATATGAATACACACATTCATGTCTGAAAGCTTTCACAGGTCACTGTTCCATGCACCTCTGGTTAACCACCAGAATCACATGGATGGTCACACACCAGTGGCCCTTGCACTGTGCAAAGAGCTCAAAGCCATCTCAGGTGCTCTGCTTACCTCATAGAATCCTAGACTGGTTTGGGTTGGAAGGGACCTCTGGAGCTCATCTAGTCCAACCCCCCTGCAGTGGCCAGGGACATCCCCAACTAGAGCAGCTTGCCCAGAGCCCTGGCAAGCCTCACCTGCAATGCCTCCAACCACCTCCCTGGGCAATCTGTTCCAGGCAACCACCTACCTCATATTCCTTCTGAAAGATGGAACTTGGACAAGACAGAGTTGGGACCAGCATGGATACTGACCACTGGAAAAGAAAGAATTTCAAATGGCTGAATCCTCCCAAATATAGGAAGATAAAATATTCAGTGGATCTTCAAGGTCAAAAAGCAGAGCAAAGATGGTCATGATCACACAATTGTGAAAGAGATGCAGGAGATCTGGCAGATCATCTTATCCACCCAGTTCTCCTAAAGCTCGATCAACTATTGTAGCCTCCTGAAAGAGGGTCATGGAACTGCTCGAGATCTCAGATCCACTACATTTTAGCTCAGACTAGTAAGAAGAAAAACTCAATGTCTGGTTTTCTTCTTTCCTATTTTGTTACCAGTCCAATCCCAGCCAAGAGCCCCCAGACACCCAGCTGACAGGTACTTGGCAGCAATGAAAGCTAACAGCACACTGGGCTGTACCAACAGGAGCACAGACAGAAGATTAAGGGAAACAATTCTTCCTCTGTAAGTTGTTAGACTCCACCTGGTCTATACACAGCTGGGAGCCCTCAAGTACAAGGAAGATGCTGATAAACTTGAACAAATCCAGCAGAGAGCCACCAAGATGGTCAGGAGGCTGAAGCACAGGACCTATGAAGATAAGCTGAGGGAAGTGTGTTTGTCCACCCCATACAAGTTTTAAGGGCACTTAATAGCACTCTTCTTGATAACATTGTAGGTATAGGAAGATAGATTCAGGTTCTTTGCTCAGATGTGTGGCAGGTGAGCAAAAGACACAAGTTAAAGGTCAAAAGAAAGGTCAAAATTTTAATTCTGCCAGGCTATAAAGAAAAAAAATAATTGGGCTATAACACCTCTGACCCAGAAGGTTTTAAACATCTGACTGGACAAAGCCCTGAGCAACCTCTTCTGAATTCAGTATTTAGCTTCACTGGACCAGGTGGTTAAACTAAACCTCAAGATGTCTCTTCAGGCCCAATTTACTCATCTCTCCAAATTCTGCACCATCTTTTCAAGGTGCATAAATGTGCCCATATTCATGCATGCAGCTTGCACGAGAGAAAGCACATGTGCACTGGGGAGCTGATGTGCAGCTACAGAAGAGCAGGATGGAGTTTGCATGGGAGTGATTGCAGGCACCGAAAGAAGAGAGGTTCTGTCTCTCCATGTACACATGAGCACAACAAAGGAAAAGTATTTGTGCATCTGTAAGCAAGGGTATGTGTCTGTGTACTTACACATGAGTGAAACTGCTGCAGGAGGGCACGTGTGTCCATGCACACATGTGAGCTCAGGAGAGGGAGAGTATGCTTCCAGCTGCATGGAGTTCACCCAAAAGCTCTCTGAGGAAAGCTGAACTAACAAGAGCATCCTTCTCCCTCTTGCCAGCCCTTTGTGGCTTGTTGAAGTAATGTAGGTTTTGAGGGGGGAAGTCTTATATCTTGAGACAAAGCACATACCTCCAGGGTGTGCATCCAGCCTGGAAGAGAGTAGAAGTGAGACAAGAGCACAGGCCAAGTCTCTCTGAGGTGTCACTGTGCGCGCGCTGAATGCGATGACTCGGTCCCATTGGAAGCGATGGGGTGAGAAGAGCGAGCGAGCTTCCTTCAGAGGCCTTCAGAAATAGAACTAGGACAATCCAAGCATGCTTCCACTTGAAGTCATTCCCCATGTACATTCCCAAAGCATCTAACATCGTCATGGTTGGAAAAGGTGTTCAAAACCATACCTACAGAGAAATGAGAGGTGCAGGATTCAAGGGTGGTGTCAGAACACACACATGAAATAATGTGTTTGGCATCAAGTGCTCTTAAGCCTAAATGTTCACCAAAGGAGGTTCTGGTTAATCTCTGATGTTTTAATAACCCTCTTGCCAATAGAGTGAGGAGCAGAGAAGCAGTACTCCCAAATTCCACAGAGATGAATCACTGGGTAACCTGGGGGACTCTGGTCATGCTGAGGTGAAGGAGAATTGAAACAGACTGCCAAAGAGCAGCAAGGCTCACTGTGGGAGGAGGGAGAGGCAGAGGGGACTGCAGGGCATTCAACAGCACACAGCCCAACTGCAGTCAGCAACGAGCAGTAACATGAGAGGGGAACAATCCCATCCAAAAGCTCCAGCTCCAGACACCCTCTTTGTCAGAGGAATTTGCATTGCAGCTCTGACTTGACTGAAGCTGCTCCTGCCCAGGCTGCTCTGCTCAAGTTGTGCATTGTTGCAGTTCATCTCCTGGGTTAGCCAGCTATGTTTGCAAGCCAGGTTGCTGGATCCTGAGCTCATTCCACCTGATAGGAATGGGGCAATTTGTAAGTCAGCCACCAGAATAAATTATTTACCAGGGCACTAAAAGATCAAGGCAGTTGTTTCCAAAGGATCTCAGAGCATCTAAAGCCTCAAATGTTATGGCTCTTTTAGGTCTACCCTCAGGCTGTCAACCTTGCTCCAGCTTCTTGGAATAAATAATTGTCCCACTCCTCATTAGCCAAAAAGTAGAAAACCTGTTCCAAAAGTTCCCTGCACATTCCTCCAAGGAAACAGGCATGTGATAAGCATCTGCTGCTCAAGAATACAGAGCCATAAGAAGCATAAAATTTCTAATTCATATTTTTCATGAGATTACCTTTGGCATTTCCAGGAGTATGAAAAGAACAAGAAAAAGGAAGGCTTTTGAAAAATATCTTTTCAGTATCAACTCAAATTCTCACTCTGGGTTTCACTGTAATTCAATAGAAAGTTAAACATCTTGATACCATCTTCATGCTTATTCTTTGGTAATGTCATATCAAACCCACCCAGCTTCCCTTCATGAACACCAACCTTTGGACTGATGGGAGTGTAACTGGGGCAATGCCATCACCAGTATGATCCCAGTATGGAATGTTTCACCCTTAAGCACTGTCAACAGTTTCCAACTCCATATGAAGTCCCACCAAGCCCCTCCTGAGAGGGCTGTGAGCAAAGGGGAACAAGTTCAGCATGTCAGGATTTTAAAGGCCACTTCTACATTTGAAGTCCTTTACTGTTGGAGTGAAAATGGCTGTTTGTGACTGCAACAAGGTTGTACCTCACTCATAAAACTCAATGTGTCCAGTCACTAGAGGGGGCCAGAAAGCCACCTTGTAACAACAGGGGCTGAAAAATCAATGCTAAGGCCAAGGACTTGACTTTTACTCCCTCAGTAGTCCACTGAGATGAGTAAGGCAGGCTCCAGTGCCTTTGCTTACAACAGATGCCATTTACTCCATGCATACTTCCATTTAAATGAATGGGCACCTTCAAGAAGAAGAGTACTGGCCCCATGAGTAAATGTGACACAATTTGGTCTTTAAATAGCACTACCCTTTTGATGACCTTCCACAATAATAAAATTAAGACTAGAAACACCTCCAGGGCAAAATCAAACTGAATTTGTCAAACTGTGTCAGAAAGAGCACAGTATGTAGCCAACCTAAGCAGGAAACATGTCTCCAAACAGGAAAAAGTTGGAGGTCATAGAAGAAACACAAGAAGCCAAGTGAAGGCCATGGCAATGTGGGAGCCATATGATGCACCTCATTGCTCCCTCAGGGTTCCAGAAATGTATTGGGGTTGTTTGTTTCACAGCAGCATGGAAAAGCTTCAACCTGGCACAGGGTCTTGCCAGTACAGTATGGCTAGGCTTCGCGAACGAAGCTCCAGGGAGGGCTCCATCCATGNGTACAAGCACACTAAGAATATAGCAAGTAGAAGACTTGATAGGTCAAGCACACAAAAGATGTTACCTTTTGTGTAGCAGCACCAAGGGGAAGAGTGGCCAGGCCAGGAAAAGAGATCAGCTTCTTGCAAGCCACATTAGTGTTGATGGGAACTTTGCATTGCAGGACACTGCCAGTATTCAGTCACCTTCTGGTTGCAGGGACAGCATCTTTTCTGTTAACTCCGTTGGGCACCACAGGAGCATCCCTGACAGTGTCTTCTGCCTGCACTCAGTGGATCAACATTAAACTTCTACTTTCTGATTACAGGATGCACAGGCTGAAGAAGAAGGATGACACCTTAAACCAGGTCTCTTGGCAAGCTGATGCCAAACCAGCAATTTTCTGTGCTGACTGCCACCACCAGCATGTTCCCCAAAGAAAATGACTAGGTGCAGACCCACAAAGCAACCATCTGAGCTCTCTTTACATACACTTGGCCCCAGGCATACTGCAGAGAAGGAATGACATTCTGGCTACATGAAACACCATGACTGCTGTTGCCATCAACTTCTTTTCACCCTTTGGCCCACACACACAAGGGATGTTCCTAGAGAACTTGTAAGGGCATTCTGAAAGCTGAGCAAGAAAGCCAAGTTTCCTATGAAGAAACACAAGTTTCTCATGAGGGACTCCATGGACAATGCTTAGGAATCCACAAACTGAAAAACTGCTCTTTTTTTAGAGACAGCTCTGAAATTGCTGTTATAAAGATCCATCTAGTGCTAGGCAGGAAAAGGCTCTCTGCTTTCCTGCTGCCAGCCCTCCTCACTTGCACAACACCCATGCAGCAAGGCTATGCCATAAAACAGTCTGGTTTAAGTTAGGAAAAGCTATCAGTGATGAGAAAGGTAAGATTTGCTTTTCAACTCTTTTCTCCTCCATTTTCATTAAAAATGATTCATGATAAAGCCAAAATCTAACCAACTACATGATTAGAACTGAGACCCACCATAAATTCAAAGGCTTTTCTTTCTGTTCTTACCTCCTTGTGCTGTATCAGGTTACCAGAACAGAATCACTGCATGAATCCCAGAGACAGCCAAGTCTGATGACCAAAACTCAACTGCTACTTGCTTCAAATGTAAGTGATATCTCAAGAAACACATGTCAGTTGCGTGGCTTAAAACAATGGATCCTTGTAGAAACCATAAACCTCCAGTTAAAAAAAAGAGTTCCTTTGTGCAATGACATTGACCATGAGCAGCAGTGTCAGGGCACTGACATCAGGCACTGCAAGACTTCTCCAGCACTGCTCCACAGAGGAAATTAGGGGGAAAAAGAGCTCAGCATTGCAAGCATTCACAGCCTATTGAAAGAGGATGAACAGAGAACAAGCTTTCAACAGAGAACATTTCTCTCCCAAAGAGAAAGTTAATGAATATAGAAAGTGAGGAGGAGTAAAGGAGAAGGAGGGGAGAAAGAGAGGTGTTTGGGAAGGGTCTTATCTTCTTAAAATCAAAAAACACAGGGGGTTTAGTTACAGCTTAGAAAGGGAAGGGGGAAGGAAGATGGAAAGGGAAAGAGGAAGAAGGAAGGAGAGAAGAGAGGAGAAGAGAGAAGGAGAAGAGAGAAAAGAGAGGAGGAGAAGAGAGAGAAGAGGAGAGGAGAAGAGAGAAGAGAGGAGAAGAGAGGAGAAGAGAGAGAAGAGAGGAGGAGAAGAGAGAGAAGAGAGGAGGAGAAGAG
>VWZO01016974.1:47244-64938 GCA_013396975.1 Bucco capensis
AGAGGAGAGGAGAAGAGAGAAGAGAGGAGAAGAGAGAAGAGAGGATGAGAAGAGAGAGAAGAGAGGAGGAGAAGAGAGAGAAGAGGAGGAGAAGAGAGAGAAGAGGAGAGGAGAAGAGAGAAGAAGAAGAGAGAAGAGGAGAGAAGAGAGGATGAGAAGAGAGAGGAGAGAAGAGAGGAGAAGAAGAGAGAAGAGAGAGAAGAGAGGAGGAGAAGAGGGAGAAGAGAGAGAAGAGGAGAGGAGAAGAGAGAAGAGAGGAGAAGAGAGAAGAGAGGAGAAGAGAGGAGGAGAGAGGAGAAGAGAGGAGAAGAGAGAAGAGAGGAGAAGAGAGAGAAGAGAAGAGAGAAGACAGGAGGAGAGGAGAAGAGACAACCCAGAATATCTGAGTCTTGAATAGAAATTTAAGATTTGGAAAGTAAAACCTTCTCATAAATACCCCTTTAGCAAGAAACAATAAATAACAATAATAATAATGTTCTGTTATGATGACAACCACATCACAGCCCTGTGCTTATTCAAATGCCAACTGCACATCCACAACCACTAGACATCTTCAGCTTGCATTAAATAGGTTGGCAAATGTATCTTGCCAAAAGAATGGCTTCATTTTTATTTCAAGGAATCCTATGCCCCACCAACATTCCAATGCAAGATCCTACAAGGCCTTTTAAGCAGAGACCTACAAGGACACAACAGGTGAGAAAAATGAAGGCAGTTGAGGTAAGATAAGAAATGTACTTTTTCTCTTGCCCATACTAAAACCAGACACAAACCTTACTTGCACAAAGTTCAGAACCATTTGTTTCATATGTCCTCAGTTCTTTTTTCTATCTGAACTGGAAAAGGAAAACAAAACAAAAGAACCACCACATACACACACAAAAACCCTATGCAGAAAAGTTGGTTTTGCTTTACAGCCTTACAGAAGAGTCAGGAGTTTCTCCTAAAAATCTCTTTGCATAAAGTCAACACCACAAGTGTGTGAAGGTTGGTGAAGTCTGAATGCACATCCTGACTCCATACAATACCCAGTGCATGGATCTGTACAGCAATTAATTTTTTTTCTCCACTTAGAGCATGTCTGGGTTTGGCCCTCAGGCTCTCATCTCTCTGAGGTTGGTTCCTACTCCTTCCCAGTGGGTACAGAGGGCTAAGTGTTCCTGGTTCCCTCTGCATTAGCCATCAGGACTGAATCACTGTTGCCATAGATACTGCTACAGTAACATTAGAGTTTCCACAAAGATGCTTCAGCAATTTACTCTGGTGATTAAACTGCAGCCATTTATTGCACAGAATAAATAACAGGGCACTGGTGAATTATGGGGCTACGACTCCATCGATGGCTCCTGGTGACATCATCAACCACAAGAACCAAGCTCGAGTCATCACAACTCCCGAGATGGAATTATAAGCTCCATCACTCAAACTCTGCTCTTTAAAGAGATTTGATATAATATATGGAGCCAACAAAATGAAAGAGAGAGAGGCAGAGACAGACCGTCAGGCTCTCAGGCCAAGCACCTAGTCTCCTAGCCACCAGGAGTCTGCAGCCAAGCTTGGGCCCAGGTGAGCCAGACTGCCAGGCATTGAGCACAGCCAGCTCTGTGTCTTTGGCTGGGGAGTGCTGCTCCAGATCAATGCTGCCTGTGGGACTGCAGGGCTCAGCACACAAGCAGTGCTCTGAACCTTGCAGCCTCTGCCAGGAGAAGCTGGGTTCCCAACTGAGGTAGCTGGTACTGCAAACTACAAAGAGGAATGAACATGCAGGAAGTACAGGCTCCCTTTTCTTTGCTAGTTCCCTTTTGTCCTGTTAGACAGAGTGGTGGGCTCACCTTTCTCCTAAGGTCTGATGAGCCCCAAAGAGAGTGGGCTCTGCTTTTAAAGAGCTCTTAAAGAGAAATGTTGTGTCTAAGCACTGAGGTTGTTGTTGTGGCTAGGCTTGGCAAATGAAGCTCCAGGGANGAGGTAGCATAATGATATTTGCCTCGTGGCTCTGCATCCTGAGGGTATCAATGAAGAAGCTTTTTTTAGAACAGACTAAGACTATTTGCTGGCCAAGAATTTTCTTTTCTCTTAGCAGGCTTTGGGGCCAGGTCCTGAGCAGGTAGTAAACTGCTGACATTGATTTAAATGAGCTGAGGCTCTGGCTCCAAGCCTCCTGTGCTGGGATAGCATATACCTGCAGAGTTTGCACAGCATTGATTGCTCTGGACGTTCTGGCCCATTA
Organism: Bucco capensis; assembly: GCA_013396975.1. Taxonomy (NCBI): domain Eukaryota; kingdom Metazoa; phylum Chordata; class Aves; order Piciformes; family Bucconidae; genus Bucco; species Bucco capensis. The sequence continues at coordinate 49,472 of VWZO01016974.1, forward strand.
GAGGGGATTGAAAATACTAAAGTATCAGAGAACAGAACAATCTATAAGATTAGTGATAGCAGATGGATCTTCTCACTCATGAAAGTTGTTTGTTTGACTTCAATGCTTACCAAATGTTGTATTTAGCAACTAGCAAATGCGAATGTTTTTCTCCCCTACTCTCTTGAAAGCTTCGTGCAGCCAAGTGTTTTGTTTCTTGGTGCATCTGCTAATACAGAAGATGTAACTCAGTCACTGCGGGCTCCCTTTTTTTCCTGAACAGTTCTTCAGATTGCAAAATAAAAAGAAAACCCTGTTGGGAAATCATAACAAAAATGCCAAAGCAGTACTGGACTGGGATAAAGGAAATGGTGAGCTCTGCTTTGCCATCTTCTCCCTCTCATCACCATTTCCCAAACAGAACTTTAGAACTATGGAAGTTAGACTCACTCTTGCTCTAGTGATTCCTTTTTAAATATATGCTTAAGAGTAGTATTTTAAAAATCACTCATCATTGACCTAAAATGTGATGCTATTTGAGGTCAATGTTCTCTTTTCCACTGGGAATGGTTTGGCCAATGCTGAGTACTAAAGTTACCACCCATACATACATATACAGAGAGAGGGAAAGGAGTGTACAGTGATACATGTATCTTAATGTACCATACTAGACAGAGACAAAACCACATTTTTAAGAGCATTCTATATTGATTTCAGAACTATTTATCATAGGAACTGCAACAGCACACATTTGCAGACTTGAAAAAACTAAAGCTCAGCTTCAAAAATGCTGGCCTTGGCTCTGATCTCATTGCAAAATGCTAACATCTCCAATGAAGCCAATCACCCCAATGTAAATGGGATCAGAAACAGCTGATTTGGTCTCTCACTGTGCTCCTCACATTCTTTCAGATGTGTTGAGAAACAATGCAGTAATGTTCATCCCTTTTCCAAGTCAATCAGAGCTTTGGAGCTGTCTGTGCCCATTATCAGATCTCACTTCACTCCTCTTGATCTATCTTCAGCTCATCTCTCTGTCACATAAACACTCATTTTAGGGTCTGTCTCTCCTGCTTGCTCCTCACCCTGTGTTTTGTATTTGTTACCAAAGGGATGCATCAACTCAGATAAGCTTAAGATTATCATGGGTAACCTCTCCTTCTGCTGGAGAGCCCAGGGATGGTGGAACACTTCTCTCAGGGGACCCCCTCCCTCAGCACTGGTGTCCCCACACAAGCTGGTTCAGCTGCTCTGAAGGGCAGGCTGCTATCCCACTTTGCTGTAAGTTTATCTTCCAAAGGAGGGGCTCTTTGTTTAGATTACCTTAGAGAACAGCTAGGCTTATGGAAAAATCTACACAGCAAGAGGACAATGAATTGCTACAGTTAATTAGTCATTTACTAATTGCATATCCTTGCAGCCATCCAGGATCTATAGCACACTCACCACAGCATGTACTGGCTGGAAAACAGTGTAAAGAGGAGGAACAAAGCAAAGTATTTCCCAAAGGTCACATTCAAAGCTCCCCAGCAGCACTGCAAGAGCTTAGAAACACCAGAGAAAAGGTAATTTTCCTAATGGCATAAATGCAGCTAAGACAGTGATGAGAGCAAGACTGCCAGCAGACATTCCCCCTTCATGGAAGGAAGAAGGGGCCAGGTGTAGAAGGTGAGACTGTTGTCCATGCCATCAGAGAGCACAGAGTTTGGGTCATTTCTAAAGGGACCAAAATTGTTGTCAGACAACAAGGCAAAGAGCAGAATCACAGCACTGGAGCTCAGGACAGGAGACTTGGACCTTTCCAAGGCTCTGCTGAGTGGGATACAGTCCTGGAGACAAGAGAGGTCTAGAAGAGCTGGGTGAATTGCAAGGATCACCTCCTCCAGATTGAAAGATGTCAAGCAGGACATTGAGCAAAGGCAGCAGGAAGCCTGCATGGATGAACATGGAGCTCCTGACCAAAGTCATCAAGATAAAAAGGAAGAATACAGAAGGAAGAAGCAGGGCCAGCTGACCCAGAAGGAATAGAGAGACCCTACATGGGCATGTTTGAGTGGGTGAAGTTCCCTTTCTAGGAATAGGGAATGTTTCTTCTTTCTTCCTCATGGGACCCAGCTAAGAAAAGAAATCCAGAGGAGAGGGAAAGCCATCAGATTTATGAAGACAATTAAATAAACCAGGGATCTTCAGCCTGCAAGGTAGCTGAGGAGAGAAACAATAGATGTCTGTGACCTATCCAGAGTTTGACATGGTGAGGGAAGTGAAGGGGATCAGGATGAGCTTCTCCAGCTACATCAGCAGCAAGAGGAAGATCCAGCAAAATGTGGGCCCACTGATTAATGAGGCAGGGGATGTGGTGAAAAAGAACTTGGGAAAGGCCAACTTAATCCATGCCTCCTTACCTCAGTCTCTACTGCTCAGTCCTGAGCAACCCCATCTAGCTGAGCCTGCTCTGAGCAGCACATTGGACTAGAAGATCTCCAGCAGCCCCTTCCAACCTCAACCTTTCTGTGATTGAGCAGGAGCAAAGGGAAAACACCACTGTGTGTTTTGTGATGGTGAGGAAATCAGGCTTCAGTGAGAAGGATGCCAGATTTGAGAGATGTGGGTCACCTTTTTCTTAGTCCCACACAGAAGCACACAAAAGCCAAGAATGGCTCTAAGTAGGCACAGCAAAGGCAATCTCAAGCTGACCTGCTTGCTGGGTGTATGCTGGCCATGTGCAGTGCAACAGGAAGCTGGAGGAGCTAAGGAAATATGACATACTCCTGGAAACACAAGGGCTATTGTCTCACCTGAGCAAATCTGCTGTCATCAGGAGCTGGCTCCATTCCACCTCTTGAACATGAGCTCCTAGATTTGCAAGGCACACAGTGAACTTTACCAGCAAGCATGCACAACAGAAAGGGGGAAAAATAGAACCAATCAAGCCTAAATTTCACCTTACCTGGCTCTGCTTGTTCACTGGAGTCCCTTTGCCCAATGCTTTCAAAAAGAAGAGCAAAATCAACTGTTGCTATTCTAGGAGGAAGGGGGAGCAATGTAAACTGCTTGTTGTTCTCTGCATGCTTTTTTTTTAACCTCCTTCTTTAATTTCAATTTGCAAAGACAGTGAAATGGAAAATGTGCCTCTAATTATTACCCCTCTGTGCTTCCTAAAAGCCTCTCTCCAAACTTTTAAGTCTGCTCAAGTTTCAGGTCCTCTTTTTCTCTCTCTCTCTCTTTTTCTCTCTCTCCCTTTTTTATTTAAACTAATCTAAAAAAGCTATAAAAAGCCTCTGACACTATAAATTCCCTTGTAAACCCTGGGTTTATAGGTTTAATTGCCTCATTTTACTGCTTTGCATGCTTTGTTCCTTCAGTATTTTAGAGAGCTGTACCAGTATTTAGTGCAAGCAGGCAATGTGGGGTAAAGGACCATCCTGGAGCCTTCTCCTACAATCTGGATGTGGTCAGAGCTTTGGCATGGTTAGCACCCTATGGAGACCAAGCTTGCAAATGGCTCCACTCAGACTCATGCATGTGGGAAGCTGACCTAGGCAAAAATGGAGTAAAACCTCAGCCTTGGGAAGTTCAAGTGCCCCTTGACATGGGACTCTTGCTCACAAGGCTTGAGGGTATGAGAAAAGCCACAAAGCATCTCTCAAAGGGGAGCTGGGGAAGATTCTTCTTGGTTGTTCTGTGACATGAATAGTTTCTTCCCTGAGCATCACCAAAGCAGAGTGCAAAACCCCAAAGATGCCTAAGGAAGCAGCAAGGGCTGAGTACTGTGCAAACAAGGACAAGAGAGTGAGATCCCAGCCCTGGGAGCTCCCTGTCTACATCCTCTTCCAAGAAGGGCAAGAGGAGTGAGGATGAAAATCCTACCAACATTCCCCCTTGGTCCTTCTTAGTCTCTTGGTCATAATTTTTATCCCAAAGCCTTAACATCCAAACAATCAGCAAAATGCACTTTGGCTTGGAAGATATGCATTTCCTAATGATGCAAGTCCCTGTTAAACTGGCTTCCACAGATCTCAACCTTGCCTGGCCTGTACCTCACCCTGAGAGGTGCAAAGAGAACAGAATGGTGAGCACTTCACTTGGGGAGCTAACAGGAATCTCTGCTTTATCTCAGGATTAGAAGTGCCAGATGGGCTTGCAGCAAGTGGTGGTCACATTCATGACACACAGATTTTCTCATTAAAGAACATATAGAGCATGTTTCTGGGAAGGTGTTGCCCACACAGAGCCCTCCTGCAGCAATTCTATACCTTGAGCCTTGGATCCAAGACCTTGACATCTGGCAAAGTCTACTACAGCCCTGTCAATAAAAGGGTAGGATGCTCTTCCCCTCAAATAGTGTTTCCAGAACCTATTTCTTGGCTCCCAGTAAGCATGAGATGACTCTTGAGTTACATCTGAGCCTAGAGATTTCTTTGACTATCATACCAGGTGATCTATCAAGAAGGACAGATTATGCAGGATTTTATTCCCAAACTTCTTCCTTCACCAGTCTTAATTCAAACATGGTAAACAGAACATGCTAAAAAGAAGGGAGAAATAAATGAAAGCCTAACATCTTTCAAACAGTTTGGTTTGGGCTTAACTGAGGAAATGGTAAAGGCATCCAAATGTGGGGTTTATTGCCAAACTGAGGTGGGTTTTTTTCCTCCCTCTCTTTTCCTAAAGAGGCAAAGCTTGTGAATCATGATGTGCATGCATCTTGCACTACTCTCTGGTTTATGGTAACTTCAGAAAATGTTGAGCATTCTTAACCAAATATGTCAGAGAGAAAGAAGTCTCAAGATTATTAAGTGTCTGTAAGTTTCATAAATACAGGTCAGTCAGGAAAGCAAGATACAAATTTGTTTCCCCATGCTTAATCTAAACCATACAGAAACTTGCATTTCTTTCTGCTGTTCAGCCAGTTGCCATTACCATTACAGGCTCCTCCCAGCTCTGCTCACTAAGGGAAGGGACACAGAAGTTGAGTCCAAAACTCAATCTGCTTTTCTAGTAACTGAGGTACATGAGTAACAATATATTCATATTTCCAGGCCATTTATGGCTTCATAGACCTCTCCTCAGCTACCTTGCAGACTGAAGATCCCTGCTCTATTTAATTGTTCTTCATAAACATGATGGTTTTCCCTCTGCTGTGGATTTCTTTTCTTAGCTGGGTCCTGTGAGGAAGAAAGAAGAAACATTCCCTATTCACGGAACTTAAAAAGCATGTGTTCACACACATGCTATTCCCTGTGAACAAGCAGAGCCTGAAAGAAACACATTGCTTGTTTGAACCATGAAGCTGTTGGCAGCAGGGCAGGCAGGAGGAGCAACACTCGAAAGGGAAGGGAAGAGGAGAGAGAGGCACTTGGAGGATCAAAATCTGAAGGAGAAGCATGCTTAAAACAAATGAACTGAAGAAAGAACTTGTTGTTGGTGAAGTTGATCCTTCATGCTGCCCTGCTATCTTGTAAAAGGAGTTTTATTTGCCTTTTTGTGGGAGTCCTGGGAGGAAACTATTAAAGGCAGAGGCTTTAGGCAGTCGCTGGGGCTGTGTGGCTCGGCGTACACGGCACTGTGTGTGTGTTGGGGTGTGCATGGCTGAGGCTTTTCTCCCGCCCTTTTACAAGGGCTGCTCAGGTCACAGGGTTAAAGCCAGGGGGGACTTAGTTTGTGTTGTAAGAATTTTTACAAAGTGTAAAGGATCAAAGTAATTAGCTGAGGGTGAGAGTCCAAGACTGTCAGAGAAGTAATGCAGCCCCTGCCCGGGAGTCCTGGAACTCCAGATCCTGGGAGTAAGTTACCCAACAGGGCTGTGTTGCTGGATATGAAACTTGTCAGGAAGAAGAAAGACAACATTCTGGATGAAGAGGCTAGAAAATGTTCCAGAAATGTGGCTGAATGAAGCACAGGAGCTTTTAGGTGCAACCATTTTAAAGCCAGCTGTCTGCTGCTGCAAGTGCTGCCAAACCATGCTGGCACTCTTTGGGGAGCAGGTCATTGCTTCCTGCTTCCAGCTGGCCTGGAAAGATTACCAGAGAGTGAGTCAGGGCTCTCAGTCCTGCAGTTCAGTCTTTCAAAGCAAGTAAGCAAGAAGGAAACAGGCACACAGAGTGAGGAAGCATCACACCAGAAGAGCAGATCCCAGGGGGCAGGTCAAGGCTACCTTCAAGTGTTGTTATCTGTTCTAGCTCTCAGGGCTGCCTGTTGCTCTTGGGATGCTCTCCTGATGCAAGTCAAGTTCATCTAACAGCACTGCCACTAAAAATGACCAAGCCATGGCAAGTCTCTGTAGTGTTCCAGCAAGGAAACATCTCCTATTACACCACTGTCCTGGGCTTCCTCATCAAAATGGATAGACCAAGAAGCATCTGAGTCACTCTCTTCCAGATTGTTGCAGGCAGAAACTTTGCCTCTAAGTCTGTGTCACTCATCTTGAGAAAGAACCTTTGATGACACAGATCTGTGTCATAATAAGCCTATTAAAGGAGCTGGGGTTTGTTCCTAGAAGAACAGGGGTGTATGTGCACAGTACTCACTGCACCACAAGAAAATAACTGCTGTTTACATTGCACAATCTACCTAGTGACCTATTGCTCCAGGTTCCCTTTTTCACCTCCTGTACAGACAAATATCCAATACTGTGAAAAATATGCTTTACACAGATTTTTAGGAGAAGTACAGGGATGAGAGAAGATCTCTATCTAAAGACATTGCCCTACCTATACATCACTGCCTAAGCTCCAGAGCTGGCTCAGGGGAGATTTAGGTTAGACATTAGGAACAACTTCTTCCCTCAAAGGGCTGCCAAGCCCTGGCACAAGGTGTCCAGGGAAGTGATGGAGTCATCCTCTCTGGAGGGATTCAAAGGACATGGAGATGTGGTGCTGAGGGACATGGCTTAGTGGTAACCTGGCAGTGCTGGGTAATGGTTGGACTCCATGATCTTAAAAGTCTCTTCCAACCAAAATGATCCTATGATTCTATATGTGCAAAATGCTGAACTGTAAAGCACATGAACACAGACCACAGCACTGCAGAGCCCAAGCCCCTGGAGTCACCCACAGTTTTGCCTGGCAGTGCTAACTGAGAAATTTAACAAGGGTAAATGTAAAGTACTGCACCTGGGAAAGAACAAGCCCATGGATCAGTACAGACTGGGAACTGATGTGTTGGAGAAGAGCCCTGGGGAAAAAGCTCTAGGAGTGCTGGTGGCTAGGAGGATGCCCATGAGGCAGCAATGTGCCCTTGTGGCCAAGAGGCCAATGGCATCCTAGGATGCATGAAGAGGAGTGTGGCCAGCAGAGCCAGAGAGGTTCTTCTCCCCTCTCCTGTGCCCTGGGGAGGCCTCCCCTGGAATGCTGTGTCNGGGAAGCTGTGTCTGGAGAGGTTTCACTGTGAGAGCAGAGAGTGGTTGTGGTAGAGCATTTGGGAAGCTCACTGGACCTTGTTTTCACATGAACCTCAAGCACAACCTTGCTGTCAGGAAGCCTGTGAGAATCAGAGGGCAAAGGCAGCTGGAGTTCAAACTGACCTTGGCAGGACACAGTATCAAAGGTGCTTTCCCAGGGTTATTTCTCCAGAAGGTCAGAGGAGTTAGAAGAATCTTAGCTCACCCCAGAGTTGGAAGGCTGTGCTTATGACACATCAGTTTTTCCTTCTTTTTTTTTTTGTCACTGTTTTCCTCCTCCTCATGACTTAATGCTGACCAAGAAGTTTTTCTGTTAGAGGGAATGCTTCCCTGCCTGATGGGCCCTTCCTCAGGCTGTCTCACCAGAGACACCTCTCTGTGATTGATGACCCTGTTCCCAATCCTTCCCCACACTCCCTCCTCCTGCCTTTCACTGTGGTAAATATTTTAGTACTCATTGAAATCAATTGAGCCTCATCAATTGGAAATAGAGTGTAAATCACTGGGACTTCTGCGTTCAGCCCAGAAATCAATTTTCACACATTAGGGCTATTAGCTTATTGAGAAGTGTGTGATAAATGGCTGCAAGCCATCATGGAGCCACACCTGCCAGCTCTGCATTTTGCATCTCAAATAGGCTCAAAAGCAGAGGGATGCCAAGGGAAGGAAGATCTCAGGCGGGTGGAGCAGTGCAGGGTAGGAGACATGAGGACCATGCAGCCAGACAATCTGTGCCTGGAGATCAATAACATCTACAGAGCACTAACTCATCCTCGCAGGGGCTGGAGACAGAACGCAGCTCTGAGCCAAAGTTGCGGTTAGGCATCTGATTTTTACTCTCAGAAAGATGAACATAATTTGGGGAGGAAAGGTGAGATACAGATGATGAACATTTAATAAAACTAATGTAGTAGTTTAAAAAAGAAGCTTTTGTGTGAGTAAAGATCTTTCTTTCACAGTAGGGTCTAGAAATATCTCCTTCTGCTACCATCCCAGCACTCAGGGTACAGAGGATGTAGAGTTCATCTCCAGCTGTGATGTGGAGCTAGCTGAGGTTTCTCTCTCACTCTGCAACTCTAATAGTGGAAGCTAATTAGCTCTTGCTGAACAAGTGTGGGAGAGGTAAGAGATCTAGTGACCTAGCCTGATGAAGTGTGCCATGCCCAGAAAGTTCTGTGGCCATCTGGAAGGTCTTTGTCTCTGCTTCCAAGACAGGACATAATTAATTACAGTATCCCAGTATGTCAGGGGTTGGAAGGGCCCTAGAAAGATCATCTAGTGCAACCCCCCTGCCAGAGCAGGAGCACCTAGACCAGCTCACACAGCAATGTGTCCAGGCAGCTCTGCAATGGCTCCAGACAAGGAGACTCCACAGCCTCCTGGGCAGCCTGGGCCAGTGCTCTGGCACCTGAACTGCAAACAAGTTTCTCCTTAGGTTAATACTAAACCTGCTGTGGTCCAGCTTGCTCCCATTCCCTCTTGTCCTACCATTGGATGCCATGGAGCAGAGCCTGGCTCTCTCCTCCTCACACTCACCCTTCCCATATTTCTAAGCATTGCTGAGGTCTCCTCTCAGTCTCCTCTTGTCCAGGCTGAAGAGACCCAGCTCTCTCAGCCTGTCCTCCTAGGGCACATGCTCCACTCCTTTCAGGAGCTTGCTGGCCCTGTGCTGGACTTTCTCCAGCAGCTCCCTAGCCTTCTGGAGCTGAGGGGCCCACAACTGGACACAGCATTCCAGGGGAGGCCTCCCCAGGGCACAGGAGAGGGGAGAAGAACCTCTCTGGCTCTGCTGGCCACGCTCCTCTTCATGCATCCTAGGATGCCATTGGCCTCTTGGCCACAAGGGCACATTGCTGCCTCATGGGCATCCTCCTAGCCACCAGCACTCCGAGAGCTGTTTCCCCAGGGCTGTTCTCCAACACATCAGTTCCCAGTCTGGACTGATCCATGGGCTTGTTCTTTCCCAGATGCAGTACTTTACACTTCCCCTTGTTAAATTGCATTCAGTCTCTCCCTGCCCATGTCTCTAGCCTGTCCAGGTCACTCTGGATGGCAGCACAGCACAGTTTGTGCTCCACAGTTTGATGGTCAAGGCAGCCCAGGGGCAGCCACCCCCACTATCTGATCCCTGAGTACCAGTGTCCACTCCCCAGTCATCCTAGCAAGGCAGATCAGTGCATTCAGGAGAAGGTGGAAAAGGGAATGGGAAAAGAATGAAAGTTGAAACACTTTCACAGTCTACAAGCTCACTTGCTTGTATTTTCCTGAGTCCCATGGAGGATGTATTACCCTTTTCCCAAGCCTCTCCTTCCACCTGAGCTTGAACCAACAAACTCAGCTCTCAGCTCCCTCTGATCTTTCCCAAGTCATCCTACCCTTCCCCTGTTTATCAATCCTCCCTTCTCCTCCCCTTCCCTTGCCTCTATTGGGTAAAGTTCTCATTTACCAGATCAAAGGTTAGCTCTTGTCAGACCAAAAGCTTTGAAATACATCACAGCAACTAATATTTTCCAGTTTTGGAGCTGCCCCCATATCTCTCTTTGTCACTCCAAAGATTCAGTGTAGAGGCTTGAAAGCATTTCCCAGGAAATGCTGATAAATAGTCTTTTAGCAACGGGCTCAAGAACCAAAGTTCAGATCTAGATCTAGGTGTGAAACCATCAAGAGTAGGAACTTTTCTAAGAGGCATAAGCAGAGTTTCCCTATTTCTTGTCATCTATTTCCTCATGCTGCTATTCAATCATAATGACAAAATGCTCTGGGGACTATGAAACAGCAATAAAGAAAGAAATCACATTCAGTTAAAACAACAACCAACCAACCTATTTCTACCAAGTTGCCAATCCAGCAATGTCAGGAGATGAGAAGATGACATACACCAAGCTGAATGTCCAGAGTGCCATAACACAGCCCCCTCCCAGAACTACCATGTTAGCCCACGTGTAGATGCAGTGCCAGGTCCTCAGCTGAGGATGCTCAAGATGGATGTTCAATCACCCAAATGAGAATCTGCTCTATAACCATTTGTTAAATCATTCAAGGGAATAGCCAGATTATGAGCCCTAGGACAACTCAGCAGCTAATGCAGAGGAAGAGAAGCTTGCCCATGTCTAGTGGGCAAAAGCAAAACAATTCTGGTTCCACAGCTCCTTCTTCCTCATCACTGAGCTACTCCATAACATCTACTGGAAGTCACTTAGAATCATAGAACAGTTCCAGCTGGAAGAGACCTTGAAGATCATCAGTGCAGCCTTTGTCCTAGCCCTAGCAACCTGCTAAATGATGCCTCCCAATGCAACATCTACCTGTCTCTTAAACACCTCCAGGGATGGGGACTCAAGCACCTCCCTGGGCAGCCTGTTCCAATGGCTCACAACCCTTGCAGCAAAGAAATTCCTCCTCATGTCTAACCTGAACCTCCCCTGGGGCAATTTCCATCCATTTCCCCTTGTCCTAGCACTCTCCACTAGGGAGAACAGAGCAGTCCCTGCCTCTCTACAACCTCCCTTCAGGTAGTTCTAGAGAGCCAGGAGGTCTCCCCTCAACCTTCTCTTTTCCAGGCTAAACAGGCCCAGATCCCTCAGTCTTTCCTCCTCAGGCTTATGTTCTAAGCCCTTTAGCAGCTTGGCAGCCTCTGTCCCCTCTCCAGCACCTCCATGTCCCTCTTGGAGTGAGGAGCCCAAAACTGGATGCAGTACTGGAGGTGAGGCCTCCCCAAAGCTGAGCAAAGGGGCAGGATCAGCTCCCTGCTCCTGCTGCCAACACTGTTCCTGCTCCAGGCCTGTTCCTGATACTTGAGCCACCTCTGCCTGCTCTCACCTTTCTGAGGAACTGCAAAGGTGTTGCTCTTGGAGAAGTCACTAGTGAGAGCTCTCAGCAGTGCCAAGTCACACCAACTGTTCCTCATCCTCACAGAGACGAGTAGTGTTTAATCAGCAAATGTCCCCATCTGAGCTCTTCAGGTGAAAAATGATATGCAAGTGCAAAATGTTTTCTACCAATACTGGAAATACATTCTATAAATAATAAAGGAGGAGAACCTTGCATTTTAGCCTAGGTCTGTTCCTCTGGCCATCCCCATTCCCCTCTCTCTGCTCACTCTGCATAGCTGTATGGAAAATCAGAATCCAATCTCAGCAAATCCTATTGACTGTCTCCTATCACTCACCTGATTAAAGGTTCCACTTACATCCAAATGGTTAGAGCCATGACTCTGAGCCATTCATAAAACTCCTATTGAAGGATTAGCTTTCACAAACTTTGCCTTAATGATTATGCATTCTATTGATCAGGGGGGGAAACTATAAAAATTGACACCAGAATAAACTTTGAAGGACTGCTCTCACTCAGCAGAACCTGGATCAATGGGAATCGACCAGGATGATAGGGAAGGGGGAAAGCAACCTCTCTCCATTAGCTGGGTGTAATCCTGATTAGCTAAAGGTTTAAGGCTTTTTCTCTCTGTCTCTATCTGACTACTGAAATCCAACAGCATCTTAGTGTGATTCAGATACCCAGAGCTTGAGGTTAACTCTGTAAAATGCATTGGTGTGTGTCTATGCCACCTTTGCTCCACAGGCAAGCCCTCACTCATGACTGCTTGGATGGGCAGGCTTTCTTAGCCCTGCTCCTCAACAATTCAACACACCACACTCATTATTTTCTCCATGGACACAACAGGTATTAGTCACTAATAACACAAAGGAAACAGCATAGTAATGTGATCTTCATTCCTAAGGCCAACCAGGAATTCTTTGGGGTTTACCCTTGGAAATCTTCTCCAAATCTTTCTTGGACAGCAGATGTATACAATCAGGCACCCAGCTTTGGTTAGCCTGGCCAAAATAGGAAATGAATCCAGAGAGATGCACCCAAAACTTTGACTGCTCTTCTAAACATTAAACTTGGTTCAATAAAAGAAAAAATAAAAGTTATCTTCTGCCTATAAAATCTCTGTCAAATCCTTAGACTATCATGGCTACAGCAGTAACAATGACTTAGTGTTTGAGTGAGCAGAGTGTTTTCCAGCTTATCATAGACTCATAGAATCCTAGACTGGTTTGGGTTGGAAGGGACCTCTGGAGCTCATCTAGTCCAACCCCCCTGCAGTGGCCAGGGACATCCCCAACTAGAGCAGCTTGCCCAGAGCCCTGGCAAGCCTCACCTGCAATGCCTCCAGGGATGGCAACTCAACCACCTCCCTGGGCAACCTGGGCCAGTGTTCCACCACCCTCGTGGGGAGGAACTTCTTTCTAATGTCCAGTTTAATAAAAGCTTCTAGCCACACTGTACAAGGGTGCATACAACTGCCTCCAAAAGGCAAGTGCAGGTTAGCTGAGGATACCCATTGCCAGTTCTTCATGTTCTTTGTACTTTCCTGCCTAATTGCAATCACTGCAATGTCATTTCACCATGGTCCTCACCAGTTCAACCTACCTGAACCTTCTGCATTGCAAGCTTGTGGCACTGAAGCTGAAATCACAGCTGTAAGGGTCAGTGTCTGTATCCTCCTGATGTGTTCCAGTTTCAGTGCAGGCAAAGGAAGAACAGCAGGAGTCTCCTGAGAGATGTGGGGCTGCATCCAGAACTTGGCTAACAACTTCCCATGAGTAGCTGTCCTATTCCAAAGAGCATGGCTAAGATCCAGCCCAGGGAAGCAGATGTTTTTCATCACAGAATGGATTTTATCTAGAGCCCAGCCTTCATAGCCACTGTAGTCCATCTCAATTTACCTTATGCTCAGATATTTTCCCAGCTGAGTTCCAGGTGCTTGCTGAAATCTGGGTCTCCATTTGACTGTGAGGTTATTCACATAATGAATGATGCATTTGCTCTGGTTTGACAATCACACAAACTTGCTTCTACAGCATCCCAGACACTTGGGCTCATCAGCAAAACAAAGAACCAAGAGTGAACTGATCAAAATGGCCAATCTGAAGCAGTAAGACTCTTCCAGTAAAATCCAATAGCTAAGATAGAAATCCCCATTCCTAGGGCTGTAGAAGTTAGGGAACTGTTTGCAACTGAGAAGGATTCATCTCAAAGCAATTTTAGTAGCCAGAAAATGAGGTCTAGCCTAGATAATCCTCCAGGCACAGACATGTCCCTGAGGTAAAACAACTTGCCTGCTCTAGATACCTTCCAGAAAATGAAATGGCTCACCTTACTGCTAGATCTGCTAGGCAGCACCCCAGGGTGACAGGTATGGCCATCTGCATGGACTGAGAAAGAAGCAAAAAGTGTGCTCTAAACAAGGAGCCAACATCCATGGGAGGCACACAGCCAACACGGAGAAACAATTCTCACAAGCCTTCAAACACACAGGCTCCATGAAAAAAATACAAGATGATGTACTCAGTAAAAACTCAGTGCTGGGACCACTCCTGTTTAAAATCTTCAGTAATGCTTTGGCCCAGGGGATGGAGTGCACCCTTAGCAAGTTTGCAGATGACACCAAGCTGGGTGGCAGTGTCCATCTGCTTGAGGGCAGGGAGGCTTTCCAGAGGGATCTGGATAGGCTGGATGGCTGGGCCAAGGCCAATGCCATGAAGTTCACTAAGGCCAAATGCCAGGTGCTGCCCCTTGGCCATAGCAACCCCCAGCAGTGCTCTAGGCTTGGGGAGCAGTGGCTGCAGAGCTGCCAGGCACACAGGGACCTAGGGGTGCTGAGTGACAGCTGAACAGGAGCCAGCANACTGATGATCTTCAAGGTCTCTTCCAGCTGGAACTGTTCTAGGATTCTGTAACTTGATCTGCCCAAAGATCAAGTCAGAAGTTAAGGTGATAACATGCAAAGTTGGACTGCTGTAAAGTAAAACCATAGGTGGGTTAGACTAGTCAGAAGCTGCAGTCAGGCATATTCCAGTGAGCAGTTAAGTGCTCAAAAGTCATGACAATTAAGTGTTACAACAAGGTTAGGTAATTAACTGTTATGACAACTCCTAGGAAATGTTGTGCATTGCCTGCTTTTGAAACTCTGGACACTTCTGGAAGATGTGTCAGCCACTTACAACTAACTGGATTCCACTGGACTGGTTTCCTTTGCAGAGGAGTTCAGGCTAGGTGATAAATCCCTTACATCTTTGAATATATGGCAAAAGGCTTACTTCTGTGACTGGAACAGAAAAGCCAAGCAAGAAAAGGTACCCTCTGATATATGCAATGTAAACAAAGACATAAAAAACTTGATATAACACTTAAAAGCAGTAAGAAAAAGAGCTATCATAAATAAAAGTATGCACAGTATTAACTGTGTGCAAACTGCAAGTGAAGATCAAGTCAGTGTCTTTTATTTATCTAAATAAGTGCTGTCCAGTATTTGCTCTACTTCTGCAGTTTTCTAACAGTTTCTACAAGCTCTCAAAGTGATGCATTCAGAGTAGATGAAGTTCTCATTTAGATTGGAGGCCTGCAGAATATATGGACAATCATTAAGTTTTACAGCAGACCAAAGAAAGAAATCTATGGCTGAACTTAAAAAAAAAAATTATAATAAATGATACTACTAACAGGAGTGATCCATAATGGATGCAAGTTGAGTCAAAATGACTTAATTGCTGATCTAGGGAAAAGAAAAACAATAGCTGAAGTGTTCACTCAACACAGCAAAGCAGAAAGAGAGAGATATATAGGGATGATAAACTGATCTGGCAAAATTCATTCCAAATCTATACATGATCAATAAGTCCTTGTGGAAATTGTTGGAAGATGAGTTTGCTGGCGTTCAGCAAAAAGACATTAATAGACATCTAAGTGGTTAAAATCATTTATTAACAAAGTAGCTTTAAAATATGATGACATGACTAAGGTGGGTGGACTGCAAGCACTGCTCCACACTGGCACAAAGGCTCTGGCAGACTTCTCAAGTGATTTCCAATAGGGCACCTTGTGTGAGCTAAGCAGAGGGCTGGGCTGCCAGTGTGCTGAGAGACCAGGCCCTGGCTGCTCTCCTGGCCTGTCTGGAGGCAAGAAACAGGAGGGAAGGGCTCCAGACTACGAGTGTCACAGCAGCTTGCACAACAGAGATGTACGAGTCCTTCTAAACCCAAGTGGTAGTTCTGCTTCCAGAGTGACCTGGACAGGCTAGAGA
>VWZO01016974.1:75570-89947 GCA_013396975.1 Bucco capensis
TGTGTTGAGGGCTCCAGAACTGGACCCAGGATTGCAGAGGAGGTGTGAGCAGAGCAGAGTGCAGTGGCAGAATCACCTCTCTGGCTCTGCTGGCCACGCTTCTCTTGCTGCAGCCCAGGATGCTCTTGGGCATTCAAGCTCTTGGGCAGAATGAGGGTCTCTGATTCAAGAGAAGAGGATGCATTCTGCCCCCAGAAATGCCCAGGCAGCCCCTGGCTCCCTTCCTGCTCCTGTGCAGCAGAAGGGAGCAGGCTGCAGGAAAGCTGCTGGGAAAGAGGAGCCTTGAAAAGGGCTGAGGCGGCCACAGGAACCACAAAATCCTCCTGGTCTGACGAGGTGGCTGCAGAAGGGAACTTGGAGCTGGCAGTGTCTCCAAGGCCAGCATCAGGGCAGGATGGGCTGATGAAGTCTGAGTAGATGCCACAGCTCGTAGCTTTTACGATCTAAGTAAACAGTGTAAAGGGACATGGAACCAGGGCTCAGTATGCAGATTTTGCTCCATTACATTTCTGAGCTGTTTTTTCTCTTTTCACTCCCAGCTATGGCAGACGCCAGAGCTGTTAAATATCAAGCGTGTATAATGGGAATCCCATGAGCTGGGGGAATGGCCAGGATTCAAGGATATGTCCAGAGCAGACAAAAAATAGCAGAAGGAAAAGAAAAACAAGAGAGAAATAAGCAGAGAGACGTGGGTGGAGGAGAGGGAGAGCTCAGCCCCACGACTTCTCCTCTGTTTTTCAGGTCACAGCTTAACAGCAGCAGAATCATTTTTGTTATTGCTGCTCATTAGTCTTGTTATTAATTATAGCTCTTAATGCTCAGTCCTACATAACCTATAAAGAACATAGGTCCTCTTATGCTGGATCCTGCATGTAAGCATGCACACTTTTGGCCAGGGGTCTCCTGTGCAACTCTCTCTGGGCTCCACAAGCTGTGCTTTGTGCTGAGCACAACACACTCCCAGCCCAGCATCAAAGGCAGGGGTCCCTCAGGACCTCACCCCCACACTCCTCAACTCCTCTCCCAACAAAGCTGCTGCTGGAGGAATCTTGGCCCTGAACTGCTGGATCTTGCACACAACTACTGTCATGTAAAGCTGTTTTCTTTCTAGACACAATACTGTGCCATTAACACAGTGAGATGAAAAGCAAGCTCCTACCTTAAGGTCTGGGGGGGACAGTGCTGCATAGGCCAGGATGAGAGGCTGTGGCTAGGACTGGATGTCAAGGCAGGATGCAGTTGTAAAATGAGCTGGGAGAAGAATCTCAAGGACAGTGGTTTTCAGATGATGCTGAAGACTCCCTTAATCAGCTCCTGATAATTCAGTCAGCTTTTCCAGACTGACTAACAACCTCTTATCACACAGCATTCCCCTTCATACAGCCTCAAACCTCACAGTCTACATATATGCAATTGTCTTTTCCTGTGCTATTTGCATGCTTTTAGGAGAGAGGCTGAAGTGGGATACCTCACTGCTGCCCCAATCCACTACAACTCCAAGCATCAGGTACAAAGAACAGTGTGGCTGGGAGGAAGAAAAGCTCTTGCTATTGCCTGGGCAACAGCAGTGGCTGGAGAAGGCTGTAGAGAGAGCAAGGGCACCAATGGGACCACTCAGGACTAGAATCCTAGAATGGTTTGGGTTGGAAGGGACCTCTGGAGCTCATCTAGTCCAACCCCCCTGCAGTGGCCAGGGACATCCCCAACTAGAGAAGCTTGCCCAGAGCCCTGGCAAGCCTCACCTGCAATGCCTNTCTCATCCCCTAGCCTGGATTGATAGTGGGGATTGTTCTGACCCAGGGGCAGGACCCTGCACTTGGTCTTGTTGAAGCTCCTGAGGTTCCCCTGGGCCCAGCTCTCCAGCTTGTCCAGCTCCTTCTGGATGACATCCTGCCCCTCCAACTGATCAACTCGGAAGGGTCTCACATTTTAAGAGACAAAAGCTATCAGCACTTGCACCAAAGAGATAATGAACACATTCAGCAAAGAACTTTGTGCCCATTCCCATTTTGCAGACAGGTTCTTTGTTTCCACCCCAGCTGGGATCCTTAGGTAATTCTGGTTACTGAAAGCATCTCTGAGTATTATCCAAAGACATTATGCTTTTTCTTGTCCCTCCCTAGGCAGTTAGCAGCTTATAGAGGCCTTGGAGAAGCCCAGATTGCAGGAGGGAATCCTCTGGAAGAGGTAACAGAAGACAATAAGCTCACAGTAAAGAATGAAATTACTGAAGAGCCCCAAAAAGCAATGCAGGCTCTGAGGCTCTCTGAAGTGCAGTGCTCCCACCACAGAGCTCATGCTTGCACAGCACACACTTCACAAGCCTGCTATCCAGTTGCCAACACTGGGGGTGGACAAGACAACCAGAAAGAAAAAGGAACAGCTCTTCCCTTCTCATTCCAGGGTATTTGGCTTTGTGTAGGACACATGCAATAGGGTGAGGGCAAGGGGAGGCAAAGCTGATTTGATTTCCTCAGCCACTTATCCAAGCAATACATCAGCAAAGGCAACTTTGTCCAAGCCTATCACTAGTCCTAAGGAGGCTGCTCCCTCTCCCCAGCATTTCAGTCCATGCTGCTTTGCTTCCTTTGCACTGGTACATGTGAAGAGTGGCTGCTGCTGAAGCCCAGATGAAGCTGGCTGAGCCCAGCACAGCTCTTCCCAAGCAAGGGACTGCTTGCACTCCATCAGTCAAAGCCAGCTCTCAGTCTGAGAGCTGGACAGGAACATCCACTGCCAAACTCAGGCTTCAGCCCCCAGGCACTGGCCAAGTCCTGAGGGTCAGTACCAAGACTGTTTCTGGAAGCAGTTCACTTCTTTCACAACGAAAGAAGGACAAAGAGGAACCCAAAAAAATGTCCCTCATCACTAAGAAATGTGATGGGAGCTGCCTCACCCCTTACAGTCTCAAATCCATAACGAAGGGTTGGGAAATAAAGGAACAGTTTAAAGAGGAAGACAAGATGCTGTTAAATACCCTGAAAAAAGATGAACAACCTTATCAAGCTGCATTTAGCAACACAGTAAGAATCACTCCCTCCCCAGAACCCCTCTCCTGTCTCCTTACCTTCCTGAAACCACTCCTCCCCATCTCAGGCAAAAGTCTGCAAGGAGAAGAAGGGTATTCCCCCCCTTCTTTTTCACAAAATAATCCAGTTTGCTGCTTCAGACAAGCTGTTATTCATCTTGAACCTGTCCATCCCTCCCACTGGGAGCTCCAGATGGATTTACCAGCTAATCCAGTTAGTAGCTCCTGCCAGCCATGGCATTCCAACAGCCCCTGATAGAAAGCTGGGGAAAGCTGACTGCTTATGTGTGTGTGATACAGGGCATGTGGATGTTTGCATGTGCATGTGTCTGTGTTCAGGCTAAAAAGGGAGACAGTGACCAAAAAATTCATTACATGAACTCCAAATTCCCTCTCTACTCTCACAGTTGAACTACACTTCCAAGCTGAGGAGAGAAGCTCTAGCAGAAGCAGTAAAGGGAAAGAATGCTAACAGCAAAGCAGCATCGACTCAGTAGAGCTCCTCCATACCCCCAAACTTTCTGGTGCTGCTGTGAAGGCAATTGTCTGATAATCCCTGAGATCCTCAGCAGATAAAGACCTGGGCAGACACAGCAGAGTGTCATACAATTTTCCCACAAAGTCTTCTGATAGTCAGTGACAGTCCTGGCTCACTCCCCTCCCCTCCTGCCAGCAATTTCTTTCCCTTCCCTGTACAAAAACATCAAAAATGTGGCAAAGATCAAAAGTGCTGTAGCCACAACCCCTACATGTGACTCAGGCAGCAATGGCCACTTCACAGGGAATAAAGTTACAGCAAAGACAAACACAACAACAGCCTGATACTGCCTGTATAATATTATTGTCCTATTTTTGCCTACAGTGCAACTGAGGTTAACACTGCTGCCTTGGTAGTGACAGTGCAACACTGGGGCCATGCCTCCAAAATAGCACCACTCTTCTAGGCAAACATTTCTGATAGCTCTGCCTCCAGATTCCTTTCCCTTCATAGTAAGACCAGAGCGTTGGAGAGGCTGAGTAGTTGGAAGACTATGTAAGGAGCACAGGCAGGTGAGAGGATAACTGTGAGAAAAGCATGGGGAAGAGTGTCTCCTCAGTGAGCATGGAGACATGCTGGAGTGTTTGTGTCAATCTGGAAGCCTACAGGATTGCTTCCAAAAGGGCTTCAAATCAATGGGTCAATCTATCAGTTGCTAAGCCTTTGCCTCTTTGGGTTCCCTACTCTTTAATGGAGAGCTGCTGTAGCCTTAGCAGGAAGGTACAAGGCAGAGGAGCACACTAAGTGGGGAAGGAGCAAGTGTCACGAAACAAAATCAATAGCCTGGAGCCAAAGCTGTTTCTCTCCCTTTCCTGTCTCCAGTCTCTGTGTGTGTGCATGTGTGTGTAACTCCAGGGCATTTAGCTCCTCCATTCCTTTCTTTCCCCACCACTGCAAACGTTGCAGAGCATGATAACGAAGGCTGGTGTCCAAGCCACCAGACAAGCCCATCACTGCAATCAGAACAACTGCCAGAGATAGCAGCCTGCAGGCTCATCAAGCTCTCCTGACCCTGGCCAGCCTCATGCACATGAAGATGCCAATCTCGCCTCTCCTCCATCCCTCCTCCTCCTCCTCTTTGGCAGCCCAGTCTCCTCACCCTCCTACCCCTGCCCCCCTTTTCCATGCCCAGCACCAGAGGAACGCCAGCCTGGGCCACATCCCAGCCTCTGCCTCTGAACCATTCTGATAGAAAATGCCCAGCAGGCTGAATCTTTCCTAGAAAAGCAAGGGGAGGTCGGAAGGCATATGGTTGCTGTCCTCTGAGCTCTGGGTGACAAGGTCTGTGATGCTGCATCCTTCCTAGGCAGAAAGGGGGGGAAATAGAGAGAGAGAGAGAGAAAGAGAGAAAACAAATTGCCTGCTTGGGCTTTGGGAAATCACAAGCTGCTCCCTGCAGTGAGCAAACCTCTGTGCCCCTGTGCCACACTGCTGGGCACCTATCACACCACAGTGGTGTAGCAGAGGTTGGCCTTGCTTTAAAATGAGTACTTCAAAAGGCAGAGTCTGAAATCTCTCAGTGTTTTTTTAAGTCATGGTCCACTCTATTCTCTGGAGTGAACAGACATGTGGCTGTCTTCTCCCTGATCAAGAATCACAGGGTTTTAGGTACATTTGATAGTAAACCTGAACCACAAAGAGAGGACAGAAAAATACCCAAGTATCTTTGCAGCTTTCATTGGCAACACTGGCAGATGTTTTGCTCAGTTCCACTCCCAAGGTTCCTCAAAATCCTGCTTGGACCCAGAGGTGCCCTTCTTTTCTAGCTGTGCTGAATGCCTAAGCTGTTGCTGATGGTGAGTGCAAGGTGCTCTCTGAGGTCACCACAGCAGGAGAAGGTGAAGGCTGGCACACAGGGCTTAGGGCTGTCACCTTCTTGGGGACTCTCTCTTCCACTAGACAACCAAATTCAGTGGCTGAAAAGAAGCAAGAGAGCACTCCTTCCCCTTGTTTCTGAGTCTACACACCACACTTGGGCCTGGCCATCTATTCTAAGGCATGAAGGAAAATCTGCAATTCCAGGTTGCATTTTGCCCAGAGGTAGAGGATAAATTTAGGATTTTAGACTGCAGGACTTTTACAGGG
This sequence comes from Bucco capensis, assembly GCA_013396975.1. NCBI lineage: Eukaryota > Metazoa > Chordata > Aves > Piciformes > Bucconidae > Bucco > Bucco capensis. The sequence goes on from VWZO01016974.1 coordinate 81,222, forward strand.
TTGTCTTTCAACAGCAGCATGTTCTCATAAAACACAGAATGGAATGACACCTATTTCCTCATTAAATGAGCACAAGAGCTCTTCTTTCATACAAATGACTTTTCTCAACATACAAATTTTCTCTGATCTCTCTTACTGTACCAACATGAATTTCTTTCCAAACCATAGACCTCACCTTTAACAATCAATATTTCCTTTCCACTTGCTCAGCTTTCAAGGTCATATGTTGAACAGATTAATCACACTTTTAGAACTCTCTTCCTCTTAGGCTGATGCTAGCACTGACACTATGTGGAATTTAGAGCAAAACCACACTGAACAGGGCTTGGCTTTGTCTTCCTGATGGAATGTTAGGCCAAGAAAAAGAAACTGCTGTTTGTCCAGAGGAAAAGGGCAAATAAAATAATTTCCAGGCTTCTAAAGAAGCTATTACATATAGTGAAGTAGAAGAAAAATGACTTGATGACAGTGGCCTTTTAAGACTCTACAGAGAGCAGGAGCAACAAGCAGCAAGCCAAAGGCTATCTATATTCTGCTACTCTTACACGTGCTTGTAGCTCCAGCTTTAGAGAAGAAGTCCATTCACAGTCATGACACTGTTCCTACCAAAGAACCATCACCTGTAATCCTACACACCCTCATCTCCACTGCTTCCCTACAGTAGCTTTTAAAAATGTTTATCTAAATGGGATTCCAGCATGCTGTAATATTAGCCTGGCCTGGAATGCAGTGTGGACTGTAAGCAAAGGGAAACACAAGAGAAGGTTGGGAACTTTCCTCCTTGTTTTTACTTTTAAAGGGAAAAAAAAAATGTCTCTATTATCGAGATGATTTGTGTCCTAGAAGCAGAGAAATGGATTAGTTACACTAAATGCCAGTGAGCACCATCACCCCTAGGAAAGCTGTGGCTAGCCACAGCACTAAAGAAGATATCTGCTAAGGCTGGGCTTCAGCCAGGCTCTTCATACCTGAGCTGGGAGTGCACTGCTTTGGACAGCACTGATTCCAGGGGGAAAATCCAAGAGTCTGCCAATCATAACAGACCAGATCTGTTCAGTTTCAGTCTGAGATGGACTTCAGATTACAATTTTCCAGCTCTGATATGAAACTGAAAGGGGTTTGTACCTGCAACTGATCTGAATGGAGCTCACCCCACCAGATATCTTGTGAAATTCGTTGTTTTAACAGGCTAACATCTCTCAAGACCTCACTGGCACCAAGAAATATGATGGGAACTGCCTCACCCCTTACAGTATCAAATCTATAATGAAGAGTTAGAAAATAAAGGAACAGTTTCAACAGGAAGAGAAGATGCAGTTAAATACCCTGAAAAAGGATGACGGAAATCCCTGGTTTGGCCTTAAACCTAAAGTTTAAACATCCAGCCCTACCACTCACTCTAGAGCACTACTCTGCTGTTCACCACTGCTTTACCTTCATCAGCACTTCCACCCAAGATCGCAGAGCACTCTACCAATCACAGAATCCTAGACTGGTTTGGGTTGGAAGGGACCTCTGGAGCTCATCTAGTCCAACCCCCCTGCAGTGGCCAGGGACATCCCCAACTAGAGCAGCTTGCCCAGAGCCCTGGCAAGCCTCACCTGCAATGCCTCCAGGGATGGGAACTCAACCACCTCCCTGGGCAACCTGGGCCAGTGTTCCACCACCCTCGTGGGGAGGAACTTCTTTCTAATGTCCAGTTTAAATCTACTCTTCTCCAATTTAAAACCATTGCCCCTTGTCCTTTCACTGCAGGCCTTTGCAAACAGGCCCTCTGCAGCCTTCTTGGAAGTTCCCTTTAGGTACTGGAAGGTCACTAGTAGGTCCCCTGAAGCCTTCTCTTCTCCAGGCTGAACAATCCCAGCTACCACAGACTGTCCTCATAGGAGAACTCTTCCAGCCCCTGAGCATTCTCATGGCCTCCTCTGCACCTGCTCCAGCAGCTCCATGTCCTTTGTGTGTTGAGGGCTCCAGAACTGGACCCAGTATTGCAGAGGAGGTGTGAGCAGAGCAGAGTGCAGTGGCAGAATCACCTCTCTGGCTCTGCTGGCCACGCTTCTCTTGCTGCAGCCCAGGATGCCATTGTGCTTCTGGGCTGCCAGCGTGCACTGTTTGCTCATGGCCAGCTTCTCAGCCACCAGCACCCCAAGGCCTTTTCTGCAGGGCTGCTCTCCATCATCTCATCCCCCAGCCTGGATTGATAGTGGGGATTGTTCTGACCCAGGTGCAGGACCCTGCACTTGGTCTTGTTGAAGCTCCTGAGGTTCCCCTGGGCCCACCTCTCCAGCTTGTCCAGGTCCTTCTGGAAGACATCCTGCTCCTCCAACTTATCCCCAGCACCCCATAGCTTGGTGTCATCTGCAAAATCTCAAAGATAATCATTCCAGTCATCCCCTTTCTAGGAGGCAAGTAAAGCTTATTGCCCTTCTGTGGCAGAGACATACATTACCCAGAATGAGCTGACATGAGATGGAGAAGGTCAAACAGTAACAAAGTGGCAGTGGTTTGGAGTAGAACCCAGAAGTCCAGCAGCCCAGACCCTATTTAATCTAGTAGACTTTGCTCTAACCAGTTTTGATGTTTCAGGAAGAAAAGCAGAAGAGTAACGACTGTGACTTACCAAAGGCTGAACAGAAGTGGAGAAAAAAACCACTGTGCTAGGCTGTCTGCCTACTGCAAAATGGTGAGCACTTCTGCATTCATTTCTCTTGCCATGTCACTAAGAATTACTATCTGCCTAAATGCCTAAGCACATTGAGAACATATAATAATAATTATAGTGTCAGAATTCCCTTGGAGATCTGAGCGAGATCTTGTTTCCAAAAGTAGCTCAGGGAGAAGAGACTACAACTACAATTTGCCCATTCTTTCAGAAGTAGTAAAAATTGGGATGTATTTTCAATTCCAGCTGAAGGGGCAGACAGGAGCCACCTGCACAATGCTCCTGATAGTCATGACATGTTTGTGACATTACTACAAGGGTGAGTGATGACAGATTCTGACATCACTCCATAATGGAAACTCCTAAGATTTGTGTCCAGAGCTCTTGGAAAGACAAACAAAACCTGGAATACATGAACGTCTTTGACCAGTGCAGGTCACTGCATCTTCCCTCAGCCTGGCAAGCTTGTGGCTCACATCATGCCTAAGAGTCTCCCATTCTGATGAGTTCTCCATTTTATGCTCTGCAAGAGAGTGATCACATCACTTGCCAAGGAATTTCAGCCCTCCTTACTTTCAGCCCTCTCTCCCTTCACCAAGCACAAGCCCCCTGAAGAACTGCTCCCTTAAAGGCCACCAAAAGAAGCCTCCCAGCCATGTGCAGAGAGACTGGCTGCAAGTGTCTTCTCTCTCTGTGTGTTTTCTGAGCCAGGAAGGGGTTAAAGCCATCAGGGCAACAACAAAAGCAAAGATCCTGAACATCATTTCATGCAAATGACCTTTCAGTGGCTTCCTGTTGGTTCACTGTGCTCTTGTCTGCCAGAGCCTCGGGGCCTTCAAAACCTGGGGCTAGATTTTAACTCATCTCCCCTTATCTGCTTGACTGACTGTCAGCCTAGCACATCTCCCTGCTTGTGATGAAGGCCTTAATTAGTGCTTGTCTGTTTACCCTTTTCCTATTGCCACCTCTCTTTTCCTCTCCCTCTCCCTAGTCTTCTCCTTTCTCTCTCCCATCACCCTGGGGCTTGTTTGCTTAGCTGGGCATCTCTTGTTTACACAGTAGGGAGGTTAGAATATATGTAAATAAAGTCTCAATTCCATAAAAATATATCCCATAAAAGATTAAAAATTTAAAAAAAAATCAAGAGGGAAACATATTTTCACATTCAGAGGCATTTTTAAAGCTTTTCTCCACAAACAAACTACTTCTGCTGTCTTCGGAATTCAAAGGCAGTTAGGAAATGGAGCTGCTTTTTGCCTTCTCTCTCTCTTCCGTTCTTTGGAGACTTTATTATGACAGAACACATGGACAGGACACATGGACACATGGACAGGATCACAGAGTGATCCTCCAGCATCTGCCTAACCCCCCCTCTGTCCACCAGCCAGCCCCAGCCTCCCCAGGGCTTCCACTCTCAGAAGGCATTTGAAGCAGTGCAAAACTTGTTCAGCTTTAATAAGGGAAGCAGAAGGATCAGGTAAGTTTTCCTCCTTCAAACAAATACATTGGCTACCAATTTGCTGTCAAAGTTACTCACAGAAACTGAAAGTTGTAGAGGAGAAAGAAGAATCAGAAGACAGGCTGAGCATCAGCTTCCTAGCTTTAGCTCTCTTTGGTTTGAGGTCTGATCCATTTACAACTCAAACACCTCAGCCAAGAGCCCTGTGCTGAGCAAGGCACAGACACATACAAACTAGGAATTGTCCTGAAGATGTTCTTAAACAAGCCAGAACACACCAGGAAAGGATTAAGTTTACTGGCACACTTGACACCTTCCAAATGCCATGCTAGTCCTTACCCACTGGACTTTACTCCCTTTACTGGCCTTGCTGTAAAATGACATGTTAAAACTTGTCTGCTTCCTCCTGCTGTTTGTCAAGCAGAGCCTACATCATCTTGTCCTCACAGGGTGGCAATCATGGTGCTCTCTGCCCCACAGCCCAGACCTCAGATATCTCCTCAGGCTTTCTGACTCCTGGGTGAAAATCCAGTCAGGAACTTGTGCTGCCATGGTTGACTTGTGCTGCTGTGGGTTGGCTGTGGGTTACACAGCCTTCCCCAGTAAGCAGGGGACTAAGGTTAACTTGGGTGCTGAGAGCCATATCTTACTTCCATTGAAAATATGATGCATTCCTACAGAGATATCAGAGAGATGGGAAATCTTAACTGTAGAGTTTTCCCTGACATATTTCTCCCTAATGAAAGCTGCTTCACATCTGTAACATGGCTCTTCAAGTTCACTTTGTAGCTAGAAGTTCAGTAAAAATTCTGCCAAGGCTTACAGGACTTCACTGTGAAAGTGTAGAGTTGTTAGCATCCAAAGAGGAGCTATGACTCTCCCCTCAAACACAGGATGCAGGCTAGAGTCCTGAGCTGCTTCCAGTGCTTGCCAAAAGACTTTCCAGACTTATCAAACATCACAGGAAATAGCCAAGTTTAGGGGCTGCCAAAGAGCAAAGGACAGCACAGAACAGTTCTCCCATTAGCAGGTAAAAGCCATTAGCTTTAATGGGAATGATGTGCTCAGATCACAAGAGAGACAGGGAAAAGGAGAACTGGACTGATGAAAGCAGGGAAGGAAGCACAGTGAAAAGTGGGAGAGGAAAAAAACAACAACAAAGAACTTTCTCTCTTGGACAGAGAAGGATCAGAATAAAACAATCCTGTTTGGGAATAACACACACACTCTAGTGATGTCTGGAACAGCCAGCCAGAGAGGTCTGAGGCTGGGGAGAGAGGCACACAGACCCAGCATAAAAAGAGAAAGGAATGTGGTAACACAGGGATGGCTAGAGACAGGGCTGCTGAATGTCCTGAAGACAGTTCCAGGCCTGGCCAAACTTGTCCTGCCCTCCAGAGCAGCTCAGTTCAGTGTGTCAGAGACACAGCTGGGCCAGATGTGAGGCTCGCTATCGCTTCGCAGGCACTGCCACAACTCCCTCCCCTCACTGCCAACAGCACACTTGCTGCTCTCTTTCTGGGACTTACTTGGGATTAGGATCCTTGGAACAGATTCTGTGAGATTCATAAAAGTAGAGTTAAAAAAGAAAATCTAGGGAAGGAAATAAAGAGGCAGTAACTTTTCTCATGATGGTAACTCCTGGGTTAGTTCTTGGAGACCTGGCATTTTTACACCTCAATCTGTAGGTGGATCCACTCCCAGCTATGAACTGTTCATGAATCAGAGACCCAAGATAATGTTTAATTGTGTTGAGAGACATTTCAGGGTCAATTTGCAAGTATTTGTAAAATTTGAAGTTTTGGAGACTATGTACTCATTAAGAGGGTGTGTATGCAGGCACACAATTAACTGCATTTCAGAAGACAATCAGGATTGCTGGTTGCCTGTTGGGACCTGAGCTCTAAGATCTCAGTTTGTCCTGATAATATCTTCTAAAGACCTGAACATTGCAATAGGTTGCATCACTCCATGGTCTTAAACACTAGTGACACACCGAGTGAGAAACACCACACCTCAATCCCAGCACTCCGCATGAACTGGGTCAGGGAACCATTCCCTTCAGCTCCCAAGGAGCCTCCTCACCCCCAAAGCCCACACTGATCAGCACCAACCATGCTGAAATCACTGATGTCAAAGGAGAAAACACACAACAAAAGAGCCCTTCTGCATGTGCTCCTTCTGGAGCAGGCATCTCAGTGAACCTCTGAGCAAATCTCAGCAGCTCTAGTTTACAAACAGTGAGAGCAGATCATAGAATCCTAGAATGGTTTGGGTTGGAAGGGACCTCTGGAGCTCATCTAGTCCAACCCCCCTGCAGTGGCCAGGGACATCCCCAACTAGAGCAGCTTGCCCAGAGCCCTGGCAAGCCTCACCTGCAATGCCTCCAGGGATGGCAACTCAACCACCTCCCTGGGCAACCTGGGTCAGTGTTCCACCACCCTCGTGGGGAGCAACTTTTTCCTAATATCAAGCCTAAATCTACTCATCTCCAATTTAAAACCATTTTGCCCCTTGTCCTTTCACTCCAGGCCTTTGCAAACAGGCCCTCTGCAGCCTTCTTGGAAGTTCCCTTTAGGTCCTGGAAGGTCACTAGTAGTTCCCCTGAAGCCTTCTCTTCTCCAGGCTGAACAACCCCAGCTCCCTCAGCTTGCCTTCAGAGCAGATCTGGGTGTCCTGAGAAATGAGCAGAGCAAAAAGGGAGGAGAAAAGGCCTGTTTGTTCCTCCTCTCTGCTCAGCTCCCTTGAGAGCAAAGGAAGCTGCTGTGGGCTAGCTGTGTGATTAGCACAGAGGAGTTCTTGTGACAGAGTCATTCTTGCCTGGGCACAACCTCTTGCCATGGGTCAGGGTAAGCAGGAACTGCACAGGCAGTCAATAAAGACTGACTCCAAGAGCTGCTCTTACAGCTTTCACTTGCCAGGAAACAAAGGGAAATAGTCAACTGTAGATAAAACACAGCATCAAACAAACTACAAACCCAGACTGATACAGCTAATTAGGAACAGAATTAACAGGCATGGACATTTACATTATAAAACAAGGCAGCAGTCCTGACACCCACCATCCTGTCTCCTTGACAGATGATAAAACTGTTCTGCCTTTTATTGGGCATTTGCCAATAACCACTACCTCTGAAGCAAACATCAATGGCTTTCTGACCACAAAGGCATTTTTAGTTACCAGGTACTGAAATACAGCCCAGGAGCTTGTCATTTCAGAGAGGACATGCAGCACTTACTCTTAGAGCTCAGGGGGTTCTTCTCCCCATCCTGCCTTCTCTTGTCTGCAAAAATGAAACAAACCCAAACCAGAACTTGGAGAAATTACCAATTTTGAATATTGGGTAAAAAGCTAGAAAAAAAACCAAGTAAACTGCATGGAGAATGCTTCTTTAAGTCACACCTTGGACTTTTATTCCTCCAGAGCTCTTGGATGTGATCCATTTCATTTCATCCATCCATACTACCCCTTCTTGACACCCAAGCATCTCACCTTTACTACGTGAAGAGTGAAGTTGCAGCAGTAACCTCTGCCAGCATTTACTGCACAAGAGGAACAAAAGAATCTTAAGGTGCTCTGAAATTTTCCTTTTCTCTTTGACTGCTTCCCTTCCTCCTCCAGTGATTTAAAAGATGCTTTTAAACCCCCTGATGCACCTCCTGCTTCTGAGAAGCTTAAGAAGGCTTGGGATGTGTTCCATCCTTCAAATGTATTCTAATTGCTAACAAGTATTCCTGACAGCATTTCCATCCTCACCAAGTTCATTTTCCATATACAGAAGGTGAAGTTTGCTTACTATTGAGCTGTAGTAACAATGCTAACACTAACAGAAGTGTTTCAATAAATTTGCCACTTTTTCCTCTAGAAACATTGATTTTTTTTTCTGCATTTCTATGACTAGCTCTATATTTACATAGTCTTTCCAAGCCCTACCAAATAACTTCTTTTCCTTTTCCTTTTGCAGTGTTGATGCCCTTCAGTATTCAACTTTATCATCTCACCTGCATGCTGGAAACACAACTAACCACAAACACCACTGCACCACTGAACTGGCATTTAGAAAAATCAAAACATATTAACACAAAAGCTCTCCCACACAAGACTTGACTGAACTGGGATGCTCACTGCTACAAAAATGACTTCTCCATCAGTTTCTGAAGGGTTTGTTACTGGCCACTCAGAAATAAAACTAAACATTTAGTCATCTCTGGGGCTATTAATTCTTTTCTAAGGGAAAACATCTGACAAGTCTTTGCCTTGTGAAGCCCAGCTGGGAGCCACTGGACTGACTCACAGAATCCCAGTATGTCAGGGGTTGGAAGGGCCCTAGAAAGATCATCTAGTGCAACCCCCCTGCCAGAGCAGGAGCACCTAGACCAGCTCACACAGCAATGTGTCCAGGCAGCTCTGCAATGGCTCCAGACAAGGAGACTCCACAGGCTCCTGGGCAGCCTGGGCCAGTGCTCTGGCACCTGCACTGCAAACAAGTTCCTCCTCAGCTTAATACTAAACCTCCTGTGGTCCAACTTGCTCCCATTCCCTCTTGTCCTACCATTGGATGCCATTGAGCAGAGCCTGGCTCTCTCCTCCTCACACTCACCCTT
>VWZO01016974.1:89990-143571 GCA_013396975.1 Bucco capensis
ATCATCTGCAAACTTGCTGAGGGAACACTCTACCCCTTCATTCAGATCACTGATGAATATATTGAACAGTCCTGGCCCCAGCACTGAGCCCTGGGGCACACCACTGGACTCAACAGGCTCGAGCTGAAGAAAAACAACTTCTCTATATCCAATTACTGCTCACCAAGGCAAAGGAGAGAGGACAGAGTCAGCGCCCAACACACTGCTTCCAGCTTCTACAGAGCTCTGCCATCTGAGGAATACTTCCCAGACACATATCAAATCAGCTTTGCAATGCTTCTACAAAGAAAGGAAACAGCAGTTCCCCCTGCTCTCTGGGAGGAGGGGGATGGCATGACATGGAAAAGAGAGAAGAGTTACAAAAAGGAGTCCAGGGGTAGGCCAGCAATAAACCAGTACCTCCCAGTGCCCAATTCCAACACCTCTTCTGCAGAATCATGCTATGGATGATGTTCCAGCATGCATTAACACTCTGGCTTATGCCACACATAGCAAAAGATAAAACTCATAATACATAACATAATAACTTATCATTTATACATGACAAAGGATAAAACTCATCTGTTATTGCTGTGACTAGCTGAAAACAGTGACTGAAGAGAGGAATGGATCTAAACCACCTGAGGGAATGGCATGAAGCTGTGCCTGGCTGGGTTTAAGTTGGATATTAGGACAAGGTTCTTCCCCAGAGAGGCTGGTGGAGCATTGGCACAGGCTCCCCAAGGAAGCACAGTGCCAAGCCTGGCAGAATTCCAGAAGCCTCTGGACAATGCTCTTAGACACACGGTGTGATTTTGGGGGTTGTCTTGTGCAGAGACAGGAGTTGGACTCAATGATCCTTGTGGGCCCCTTCCAACTCAGGACACTCTGATTCTGTGATCTAAACCAGCCCCTTGCTGCACTCTGTGCTGATCTTTCCCTGCTCAGAGATGGCAATGCCCAGACAGTTCTGTTTCTTTGACAGGAATAGAATACAGATCAATAATGGCAAACCAGATGGTGCAGGAGGCAAACAACTAAGGGAGGGTTTAACCAGTCACAGCTAGGATGGTTGGCTGCTTTTTGGGCTTTTATAACAACCTCTGATAACTTAGTGTGATTCTTTCAGCAGAAACACTTTAAGAACACTAAGCCATGGCACCAAAGTGGCACTCAGGAGTCCTTCTGACTTCTCAAATGACCTCAAACTTCCTTGAGTCAATTCTGCTCCTACACCAATCCAAAGAGCTGGCTGCACATAGCTGTGAGCTCATTTCACCTGCACTCCTTGCTAGCAGGATGAAAACCTTCCCCATTACTAGACAGTCCTTTAGCCACACCTGAGCAAGCCTGGAGCCCAGCTAACATCCCATGGCTCAGCAAGGGACAGCAGCTCAGGTACAGGCCCATGCTCAAATCTAATTATTTTATACATAATATTCTGTAGGTCCTCTAAAAATGGACTAACAGATAAAACTCTCTTCACAGTGAAGATGCTTTCAAAACACACCTTGATTAGAGTTGGTCTAGAAGCAGTTTCTGGAGGAAATCTCATAAGCAAAGAATCCTTAGCTGCACTGAATCAGAGTGGGAAAATGAAAATTCACAATTACGCAGATCCAACAATCCTGGAGGAACATCAGCTTCTTTGGGAAAGGAGAGAGGTTTTGTTTTGAGATAAAATTATTGGGTTTAATATTGACTTCATAATAAATAAAGTACATACTAATGAAGTATGTACACCCTAGAATTAGATATTTACCAGCTCATAAAAACCTGAAATGGAATTATTCTCAAAATACCATGTTTCAACACTGTCAATATTTATCAGTTTGCTACTTGCAAAAATAAAGGATTTAGGTTTTTCCTGCTAAAATATCTCACTGAGACTTACTGTTCCCCAGAGTCTTTTGATTTCCACTAAATTGCTAATTTCATTAACAAATTGCTTCACTGGACACTTTTTTTAACACCTCTTGCTCGGGGAAACATCCTTCTCTCCATCCCCTCCTCTCCACTCCCTGCCTCCCACTGAAGCTGTTCCAAAGGAAGCCTGCAGTCAGGACACAGAGATTGTTTTGTTTCCCCTTCATGCCAGCCTTGCTGATGCCATTACCTTGGCTTTGGAAGTGAAGGTTGGGATAAGAGCCAGCTGGCTCTGCTTCAGTAGCATTTTCCTTTCTGGAGCTTGGCATATAGCACACCAAAAAGACACTCCTTGATAGGTTGCAACACTTTGTGGGAAAATCAAATTACTTGACAACATCCCTTTCAAGTTCACAGTGGCTAGCACTGGAAAATGAACTAACTATTTTCTTCCTGCCACAGGCAATCAAGAATCACAAAGTGCCTGCTTTCCTTCTGGTTTCTGGTTTTGATTGGGGATGAAAGGAAGGTTTAGGTTTTAACTATTACTTTTAAAATTTGGGGGGGTAAAAGAACAAAACCAAAACAACAATCTCCCAAATCAAGGAATCAACATAATACAGTGAAAGAATGGGAGAGGCACAGTCCTGGGGACAGGGAACCCCTCCACATAGACTAAAATCCACTGCTATGTCCAAGTCAGCATAGTTATTCCTGCTGAGGGGTCAGCAGTGAGCTGAAGAGAGCACAGGGAATTGCTTCTCTTCTGCATGCTATAAATTCCCTTAGGAAGAAGAGTAGCTGCAGCAGTACAGAACAGACTCCTGCCTCTGTAAAATAGCTCTTCAAGCTAAAGTGGCACTGGGCCTTCTGCTGAATCTATCCTAGTGCATGTTGCTGCCCAGCCAAATCAATAACAGTGACAGCTTCTCATCAGACAAGCTTCTTGAGGTATCAGCAGTGAAATCTGTGAATGTTTCACAGCAGCTTCTAAAGACATTTAGAGAATGACTCTGATCTTTCAACCACATAGGTAGAACTGAACAAGTGACAGAGATGAAGCTCTGTGGGCTCTGCCCTGTGAGCGGGCAGAGGCTCCTGTGCTCTCTGAGCTCAGCTGCTCAGGCTGGCACCAGCCCCTGGAACACACACCTCAAGCTGCAGGGAGAAGGGGGAACAGAGGCACAGTGTGGAAATTCAAATCCCTCTTAAGCCTCCACGAAACCCCACAGCTCTCTGACTTGCCCTTGCTGCTGCTCTGAGCTTTTTTGAGCAGAAATCACCACAGTTGGCTATCTATTCCACAGACACCTGCCAAGACAGAAGCTGCAGAGGAAGAGGTGATGGAAGGAAACATGGATACTGGGTCCAGTTCTGGAGCCCTCAACANCTGTTTCCATCATACATTATATTGTGTCTCTGGCACAAGCTCCAGTTAAAATGCTTTTATTTGCCTACACCTAAAATCATTTCAAAATCAAATGGCTTAAAGCAGCAAGTGGAGAACAACCCTCAGATAGTGCAGAGATGGGGATGCTCCCTGCAAAGGACCTGCACTCTACAGATGGGCATTTGTTTGGTGTTAGGCTCTTCTAGGTTTATTTGAATTCCACTCATGCTGGCCTCCAGGCAGAGGTAAGAGAGCAGGAAGAAAAGCTCTGAGAAGGCAGTATCAGTGGCAGAAGTGGTACCAGGAATTTGACTGTGCTGGGTGTGATGCACTCGAGTGCAGCTGACAAATCTAACAGCAGGAGACTCTCTGATGCTCTCTCCCATTAGCACGTTACTCCCTAGAGCAGCAAGTGCCCTATATCTGCAGAGAGCTCTGAGCCACAGTTTTCTGAACACAATGCCAGGGTTAGTCAGGAAGAACACCACACAAAAGGGTGACAATGAGAGCAGACTCTGACAGGGCATTTCAGAAATGAAACACAGGCAGCCACAGAAAGCTGTATGCATGGAAAAGTTCTGCCAGCCTGGCTCTGACAAGCTAAAAAAGCCCAGACTAGTGAAACCCGATGGTGTAAACACAGCAACTTGTGCCTATCATTACCAGCTTGCCAGTTTGAACACAGTGGCATGATTAAAAGCTCTTGCTGTGACCAAAGCCACAAAATCACAGAATGGTTAAGGTTGGAAAGGACCATCAGAGGTCATCTAGTCCAAGCTTCCTGCTCTGGCAGGGTCACCTAGAGCACATCACTCAGGATTGTGTCCAGATGGTGTTTGAGTATCTCCAGAACCTCTCAGGGAGCCTGGGCCAGTGCTCTGTCTCCCTCAGTCACTGCTATTTGTTGGCTCCCAAGTTGGTTTCAGTGGCATCTACCTGCTGGTTCCTGTATCCAGTGTGGTATCAAACCATGGTTTGCACTGCTGACTCTCTGCCTTAAGTGAAGGTCGAATGGAGAGTGGAACAAGAACTACCTGTCCTCCCCAAAATTCCCCAAAACAACAACATGACATAAAGAAAAGGACTAATAAAGACAGAGGTAAAAATACCAAAGGAGAAACAGGAAGGAATCCCAGGGAAGAGGGCACAGCCACAAAGGGAGGAACAGCACATGAGGTGGAACTGTTACATGTGCCTAAACCTACAGTAAGTGGCTTTTAATTTCCACTAAAAGAGCTCCACAACTCCCAAGTGATTCTCTAAGCCTCAAATTTACTGGAGAAATATTTAATTGACTAGCAGCTACTGGAATATCAGAGGCAGAAAACACAAAGAATCTGTGTTTAGAACTCCTGTCAATAATGAAATCCAGATAAATGTTTTTTCACTTCACCCTGTCAGGATGTAGCCAGTGGCTGTAGTTAGGAATAAGTAAAGAACTTCTCAGGTGATTTTGATGTAAATGAATGAAATGATATCAGAATTATTTCAGTGAACTGAAAGCACAGAGGTTCTGATCCAGAGAAATGCTACTGGATCAGAGTAGTTCAGCACCTGGCAGAATCTGGCTTCAAGTTACCTACTCCTTTACATTGTAAAGCTAGTGCCAAGCTCATTTTAGATTAAGCTCCCTTAAACATGGACTTAACCAGATTTACTCCTCTTGGCCCTTCATCTGTTACCAGGTATACACATGCATTTATCTTCTGACCTTACCCACTGAAATTATTCCCATAAGTAATTCCTAGTCTAGAGCTTTTCTCTAAGGAACTATTGTAGATATTAAATATACAAACTTCACACAGGATACACATCCTACAGAAAACATTCCTGGTCTTATTCTGACACAAAATAATCAAGATTCAAGTGCAGGTATGAGGAACTGCTAACTCCATGATTGTTTCCTACAAAGTTACCACTATCTCAAATTGGATTTTGCTGCCTCCGTGGTTGTTGTCTAGAATACCTCTAGAAGGTAGCAATGAAAAAGGACATAACCCCAAATTAAGTAAACCTAGAGAAAAGTTCTGGGTACTAACTTGTGATGCACAACACTTCTCATTACCTGCTTCAAGTCTGCCAGTGCAGATTAACTCCCATGTCATGCTCCAAGGAGACAAATAGTTTAGCCATCATCCACCAGGTCAACGTGAGAGACATCAGGACATCAGCACAAATACTATATTCATCTACAAGCATGTTAACTTCCTAATTCATACTTTTATTTGGGAGATCTGCCTGGCCAAAGCTCTAGAGAGTATCTCTGTTTTCCTCACCTTCTGTCAAAAGGAGCACCCTGAATGACCAGTCTGGCAGCAATCATTAGGCATCACTACCTCCAACCTTGACTGTGAGGCCACCTCATCTAAACCACTGCACAAAAAGCCTCTTAGGGCACTGACTGCCTCAAGTCCACTCAACATTTTAGTAGCTGTAACACCAGAAACTCCCTTAGCTTATGTATGGGTTATATGATCACTTAGCTTGTGGAAAACATCACCTCCTGCCTGTGGAGCAGAGGGGACTACAACACAGCCAATATCATTCCAACTTCACGTGGATTGCACTTCTCTGTGCCAAAAACTGGCAGCAACAAAGCTTCCATGCCATTTATATTTAGTAGGGCCTGAGTGGACTGCCTTTTCTGAAAAGAATCACAGAATCACCAAGGCTGGAAAAGACCCCCAGGATCATCAAGTCCAGCCTATGACCCAATACACCACAACATCTAAACCATGCCACTCAGTGCCACATCCAATCTTCTCTTAAACACCTCCAGGGACGGTGACTCCACCACCTCCCTGGGCAGCCTAAAAGGGCTGAACTCCACCCAGGACTTGAACCCCAACAGTCAGGAGGTGCTAGACTATCAACTCATCCCAAGACACAAGCGTCTCCTCGGCACTGGAAGTCTAGGTCAAACACAGAGCACAACTGCCTGCTGCCTCATTTAAATATTCAGTGAACACTGCAAAGATTAACATTTCCTCCCTTGAATATCTAAATATTTGCCCACAATCCCCCTGCTAATGAGCAAAGACAAGTGCTGGTAAGTGGCAAGCAGCATTAAGCCTAGAGTCAATCAAATGAGTCCAAGAGGCCCTTCAGCAGCACCACAAGGCCCACGCGTGGTACGTTGGAAGCTGGTGGCTTGCAAATGGCCCTTCCCTGCTGCTAACTCTCCCCCCACCACACATCCACACACATTCCTCCTTCTCCTTTCCTCTCCACCCCCTCCTTCCGCTCCATAACCCACTCGGGGGCATAAAAAACTGGTACTGAGAAACCTGCCAACTGCTTTAGACTTTGGAGCACAGGCTCTGCTCTTGTCAGCTCTGAGCCTTGCACACAATGGAAAACATGACACGTTGTGCTAGCTAACGAGCGCGCTGCTCATTTACATGGCGCAGGCAAAGCCTAACGAGGTCGCAGCCAGCAAAGCGCGCTCAGGAGCTGCTACCGCTCCTGGCAACAGCCTGGTGCCTGGAAAAGGGCTGCACGGGAAGCTTTTTAAACACCTTGGAACATGTGCTAAGCTGCTGAAGTATGAGGTGTGGTGACAGCAAGGTGTTGAAATAGTGCTTTTAAAAGCTGCCAGTCATCATTAACACATCTCCGCAGAGTATTGGCAGCCGAGTCAAAGGCAACACCTAGAGCATCTTCTTGAAGGGTGGGGAGAACGGAAGAGGAAAGGGAGCAGGTGTGGGGAAGACAAAGGAAGAATACAGAAGGGTACAAAGGGGGTTTCCCTCCTGCTCTCCTGCTCAGAAATTTCCATCCTCACTTCACAAAGAGGCAATGTGACTAGCTGCTTCTCAAGAGCTCCACTGTCAACTGTCTGGGCAACCTGCAAGGGAAGCAGTGAGCTATCCCTGCCTGTTTCCTCAGGGAGCTTCTGACACTATCCCACTGTCCTTGCTACTTTGGGGATCAGGTAGTCCTATTACTAGTGGGTTTTGTGAAGTGACCACCCCAAGGCTAAGCCCAGCATTCCTGTACCCTCCCATGCCAGTGGCACTCCCACATCCTTTCTTTGGTGTAAGGTTCAATGAGAAACTGAAGCTAGATTACTAGGAGCTGCTGAGCAGCCACAAAGAGCTGTCAGCTTGAACAGCCAAGGCTGCCAGCAAAATGTTCATGGTGACACATGGCCAGGCTCAGACCATCATGGTAGAATCACAGAATCATAGAACATTATGGGTTGGAAGGGACCTAGAAAAATCACCTAGTCCAGCCCTCCTGCCAGAGCAGGATTATCTAGATGAGGTCACACAGAAACACATCCAGGCAGGTCTTAGAGCTGTAGACACTATCTGCCCAGGCAGAGATGCAGTAAGGGCAAGGAAAGGAGCTTCCACTTGCCTGTGTTCAGGCATCCCTTGCACACTCATCTAGATGACTCTGCTGCTGGCAGCACTGCCCAGGAGAAAGTCCACAAGCATGGAAGAACCCAAGAGCAGCTGCTAGTTGGAGATCCAGGGCAACAGACATGGTCAAATCTCCCAGTTTCCTGTTACTGCTGTGTCCCCTGCAAAAAGAAATAATCCAAATTCTGCAACAATATACACTTGCTACTTCTTTGTCCAACAGAATATGCCCAAGATTTGTATTTCCTCTTTTTTGTAAAAATGTTTATTTCTATTTTTTCCAATTACATACATCTCCATTTTTAATTTCTCAAAAGTTCTCTTTTTGGCTTTATGTATGAGCTTCTTTAAAGCAGAGCCAAGTCACCAACACAGACAAAACCTTGGGCAAAACTGCAGCAACCACAGTCTTTTCCCCAGTACAAAGATTGGATGGGGAAGTTTATGAGAATTAAGAGAAAACAGCCCTGACTCACTGTAATTCTATCTCCTAAGAGTCTAAAACTGTATCAGGCATCAAAATCTTAAATATTTATTTGAAATTATGCACCCTACTTATTCCATATTCTAAACCTGTGCAGCAGAGAGGCTGTAATTGTAATGGATTTAATAAAAGCTATCATATTCCATAATTCAGCAGGAAAGATTATGCATAGCCCCTAGATGCAAGCAAGAATAGCTAAGTTTCTTCTTGTTGCTGATTGTTCTAAGAACTAAAAGGAAAAAAAAATCATACATGTCCTGTTTCTTTTTCTCCCTGAAGTACTCAAGAAGCACCATGTCCCACTGATGCTCAATGCTCTGTCTCCCAATCTTTCATGAGCCTTGGAGCAGTTATTTCATTAACCCTTAACAAGCACAGCATTCCTCAATATCTATCATTTTGTACCCCTAGCTTGCCAGGAGGTTAACCTAAGCAGTGATCAGCTGGTTGCCCCCCAAAATCACATCAGCTGTGACTGTGTTGCCAGTACATTTGCTGCTGCTCGTGTGACTTTTGGGCCAATCTTGGACACCTTTGACAGAGAGGCAAAGGTTTCAAATGAGTTTCCCAAATGAAGGTAAGGCAGTAAAAACTCAGCAGCTTCCCTATCATGAGCAGCACCCAAAAGCTCTGAACACCTCAGCTGATGCCTTGGCCAGCCCCAGTGTGGTAGGGGACACAGCAAGGACAGAGATGTCACCAGCTGCCTGACCTCTAAGACACAAGATGCAAGTCCCTGGGCAAACCAGACTTCAGGAATTCTGCTGCTCATGCAAAAACTCATTTCTTTATTCATTTCCTTTCTTCTTTACTTAGACTTAGTAAAATTGAAGCACTAAAAAAATTAAAAGCTAGATTTTTAACTAAACCTTCTGGGGGCTAGAAGTTACCTTTGCAAGGTAACTGAATTACCTTTGAAAGAAGTTAAACAGCAGTGACTTGATTAAAGTCACAGAGTGAATGACTGAATCGTGGCTTGCAGCATCCACATTTATAACAAAATCACTCTAATTTTTTTTGTTGTTGTTAATTCTTATCTTACCTGTGGATAATCATTACTGGAGAAGAAAGGTCTGAATACAAATAATAATAATAATAATAATAAAAAAGTAAAACCTGTAGAGCCAGGGAGATGAGCATTGCCATCCAACTTTGTCCTTCTCTTGCTGTCTCTCCTGGGCTTGCACACACTCCCATAGACACCTCATAAAGGCACTCCATCAGCTTGATGGATAGATGCCACACCTGTTCCCAGCCCCTTTAGGGAGGTTTTCCTCATTCATCTTCTAGACAGGGACTGTCACTTCACTATATGTCTGTGGAGTCCTTAGCACAACCAGGCTGGGGCCCCTAGGCACTACCATGACAATAAATAATCATAATTCAGGAGTGTGATGCCTTTCCATCTCAAACTTACATTCTTCTGAGCTTCCCAGCACACATCCACATCCCCACCCCCAGCCCTTCTCTGTTGCTGTGTTTGACCTCTGCTCTTCCTCCAAGCTGAGCTCCTCTGTTCCTGCAGGGCTCAGGTTTGATGGGGGATTCCCAGAGAGCCCGCGTGGCCCAAGCCTGTTCCTGCCAATCCAGGTGGGATGGGATGGCCATGAATCTGTTCACACCTTGTCAGCAAGGGGCCTGATCTCAACACATCCTCCTTTAGCTTTAGGAAATGACCACAGATGGTGACAAGGAGCACAGAGAGAAGCTGTGCGGAATGGAAGAGGCAGCAAAGAACATCTTCCATGGGAACAGTTCTGCACAGCTCCAATTAAAATACTGGGACAGGGTGTGACTGAGAGGAGTCTCAGAGTTTGGGCCACCCTAAGAAGCTGGAGGGTGGTTATTAGTGACTCTCAAAAGAACCAACATCTCATTTTTTCCTCCAGAGAGGGATGAACAAACCCCAAGGACTTTAATAGGACCATGTGTCCCTAAATATGCAACTGGTGTCATGTATGCTTCAGTGATGCTTTCACCCCATGCTGTAAGTCTTCCTCTTTCTCCTCTCTCCCCTCAATTCTAGCATCATTCTCCCCCTCTCATCTGGGCTTTTCTCTCTGTGTTCAAAATAATGGTTTTACCACATGCTGGAAGGCAGCAAAAGGAAGTGGTGAAGTGACAAATGGGAATGGTCATGCTTGAATTTATTATGACAATCGTGCCTGGGTCCACAAAGTAAACTGAGTCAACAGAGAAGGACTTTGTGCCAAGTTATTTATCCTCTTCTCTAACTGTGGGATCTTTTTTCCTTAGCCAGCCATGAGACTGGTTAAACTCATCAGCTTTATTGATGAGCAGAAGCAGCAGGGAGTTTTCTCACAGAATACATCATTGTTGAAAAACTTGGACTGATCCAAACCAAAACCTTTTTTCATGGAATGCTTTGGTGTCACTACATTTCCAGACCCAAGGGAGATGGGAAAAGAAGAAAAAAAAGAAAAGATTAGGAGGAAAAAGTCTGAAATAACTAAGCCATGCTGCTTGAACAGTCACCAAAGACACTTGCTTCTTGTTCAGAAGAGCTTTCTGGGCAGTTCAGCTAAATTTAAAATGCTTCGTTTTGTAGTTTTTCTCAGCTTTTCATAGAGATGACAAAAGAGCAAACTGCCCATTTCTTTTCCTTTTAGCCTGCCTGCACATGACATTTTTCAGGATTTTCACTCCACTCTGGTACTATTTTCCAGTGTTTCCAAATTTCCCATCCAACCACACTGATGAATGCATCCTATTAACCCCACTGAACGTTAGCTACACACAGCTCTCCAGTATGACTGCTGGACAGATTTGTCCAAACCCTCAATTGTGCCTCTTTGCAGGAAGGCCAAAAGACAAAGCTGCTGCCCATCACACCAGCAGCAGAACAAGACACTTGGTCCTTCATTTCTCAAGTCACATCAAGAGTCATCCTGATCACATCAATGGCATCCTGGCCTGGAGCAGGAACAGTGTTGGCAGCAGGAGCAGGNTTCCAGCTCTAACTGTTCTAGGATTCTAAGAAGTTCCTCTGGATTTAACTGCCCTCAAGAGATGTTCTTCCAGCAATTTTTTTTTTCCATCACTGTAACCCTTTGGCTTTTGTCTGATTATTACAGTAAAGCCAAGCTCACAGCATCATACTCAATAGAGGTGATGGAATTCTTTCTTTCTGACAAAGATAAGTTCTTTGCTAACTGCAGCATCTAGCTTTCAGATAGTGCTTTTGAAAGGAAAGGTAGAGAAGAATGGCTAAACACCACAAGAGAGGAAATGCTACAGAACTTCAGCAAACAGAAGCTAGAAGGAGAGATGAGAGCACTCCATATCTGCAGCATGCACATGGAGTGCCAGCACACTGTCCTCAGCCTTCCCCTCACATCCCTCTGCAGCTGAGCCGAGACCTGCAGGATACCCCTGTAAAATACCTCTGTGTCTTTCAGAATGAATCACATTCCAAAACCATGACAAAACCTCCAAAGCAGCATTTTTAACAACCCCATGACAAAACCTCCAAAGCAGCACTTTTAACAACCTGCAGCCCAAACAAGCAGGCATTGTTTGCCATCCTGCTGGTACAAATGCCCTTGCTATTGAGCTCAAACATGGCCACATCTGGGTGGACAACACCAGCACTACCAACACACATCACATCCAAGGGAGGAGAATGAGGCTTTGAGGCCTTGGGGTGCTGGTGGCTGAGAAGCTGGCCATGAGCAAACAGTGCACGCTGGCAGCCCAGAAGCACAATGGCATCCTGGGCTGCAGCAAGAGAAGCGTGGCCAGCAGAGCCAGAGAGGTGATTCTGCCACTGCACTCTGCTCTGCTCACACCTCCTCTGCAATACTGGGTCCAGTTCTGGAGCCCTCAACACACAAAGGCCATGGAGCTGATGGAGCAGGTGCAGAGGAGGCCACAAAAATGATCAGGGGGCTGGAACACCTCTGCTCTGAGGGCAGGCTGAGGGAGCTGGCATTGTTCAGCCTGGAGAAGAGAAGGCTTCAGGGAGACCTACTAGTGACCTTCCAGGACCTAAAGGGAACTTCCAAGAAGGCTGCAGAGGGCCTGTTTGCAAAGGCCTGCAGTGAAAGGACAAGGGGCAATGGTTTTAAATTGGAGAAGAGTAGATTTAAACTGGACATTAGAAAGAAGTTCCTCCCCACGAGGGTGGTGGAACACTGGCCCAGGTTGCCCAGGGAGGTGGTTGAGTTCCCATCCCTGGAGGCATTGCAGGTGAGGCTTGCCAGGGCTCTGGGCAAGCTGCTCTAGTTGGGGATGTCCCTGCCCACTGCAGGGGGGTTGGACTAGATAAGCTCCAGAGGTCCCTTCCAACTCAAACCATTCTAGGATTCTGTGATCCAACAGGTATATCCATGAACAGCACCAGAGTATGCCAGTGCAGGCTGGAAGCAAGTGATTTCTGTGTTCTGCCAATCTCTTTTGTTCAGAGGTTATAAACATTTCTGTTGTGAAAGCCTCTCTTGCTATACTTTAAGATGCTAATACTGCTCCTGCTGCTAAGCCTCCTCTGCAGCCCTTCAGAAACTGCACCGAGGAGGATATCTGAAAGGCTGATCCACAGAAATGGAGGCATCAGTGGATCTTGTTTCTTGATTAAATACATTTTGGCTCATAGGGTTCAAATGACAATTCATTAACACCCAGGGCATAGAGTAACACATGCAATCTCTCCATAAACAGGAAGAAAAGAGTCACACTACCAGACCTGGCTCAACCCTCCCTGGCTTTCAGCTGAGTGAACTGCTTAGCAGCTTACACACAAATGACATTGCTAGACAAGCTGCACACAGTGGATTAAGGACATGCTGTTTGATGAGTCTGTGTGGACATTCCCCTCCCTGCTCCTGCTTCCTAGGCTGAAATAAAGCAAAGCCAAGCTCCAGGGTGAACACACATGGTCCTCCCATGTACACATCTCTGTTATCTTACCTTTAAGGGGAAAGAAACAGCTTGCATTTGCTTCACATAAGCTGCAGAATGAGGCAACTGCCACTCACAGCACTGATTCAAACTTCTCCACAGGAGATCAACAGGTGGAAATCTGCAGGTATCTGCAAGGAAGGAAGGAAAATGAAAACTGAAACATTGTTCTGAGATTAGAGGTCAGATGTCTTCCACCTGCTGTTGCATTGCTACAACTGAGCAAGTAAACTCCATTCCACTTTATCAAAAATGGAAAGAAAGTAGCATTTCCAGACTCTACCTCATCTGACCTTTATGGATGGTTCCTTTAAGTTCAATTGCCTTAGGCATGTTTTTCACCATTGTCAGTGAAGTCAGCCCAGATGAAGACACCAACACTGCTGCTGGCCAAATCTGGACAGCTGCAACCCACCTAGGTTGCTGAGGGTCTCAGAGCCTGATGATGCTCCAGACTAGGCTGCTACCACTCCTCAGCCTCTTCACATAACCCCTGAGCATCATCCTCACATAGAATCCAGGACTGTTATTTAGTACAACCCTAAGACAACTTCTGTGTCCCTGTGAAACCCTTGTGCCCCTGCCCCTTTCCCTTGTCTGCTCTGTGCATGTTCTGATGTTAACACCTTTGACCTATCAGGGATTAAAATGAGGTGTAACAAGGAGGCAGATTATACAGTAAGTAACTAGCAAGAGCCACACTTGTGGATCAGGTAGATCCTGGGTCTGATCACAAGTGAGAACTCCTTTTATTCCTAAATATGGGCATTTCTCAGTCTCCTTTTACCTTCTGTGTTACTTTTTGTCCTCTGGAGGAGATGCTGGACTTCTCCCAGTCGATTAACCTGTTGCCCAACCTCTTGACCTGTTTCTGTAGCACATGTGCAAAACAGCAAAGTTTACCTTGGGCACAAGGTCCTTGAAGTCACAGCTCATATGGTGAAAGAGCAAAACACTCTAACAAGATTTGCCTCCCTCCAATAACACTAAAGAGTTCTAGTTCCTAACTTCCAACTGAATTCACTGGACAACCAAGCGTTTCTAATGAATTCCCCTAATGACCATGTCCTAATGTTTGACTTCATTATGTCACTTTTGCAATAGTTAAACTCCAGAAGAATCTGTCTTTCTTTCAGTAAGGATCACTCAACACTCACCCTTCTCTTGAAGCTTGCTCCTTCCCCACCCTCTGCCAGGAGGAATTGCTGTATGGAACAATATCCCAGAGCTGGGAGTGGAGGAACTCCCAGCTGCTCTTGCCCTAGCCTTTTCCCAAAAGGTTTCTTGACTTCACATATCCTAAACAATACCCTTCAGATGTCCCAGACAATACCAAGGAAACTTAGCTCCTCAAGTTCTTCCCTTTCCACCTGGAACAGTGCAGAAATGCATTCCTAGCTACTTCCAGCTTTGAAGTACTGAGATAGAAAAGCTCTAGGCACTTATCAAGAGTTCCTTTTAAAAATAAAAGCAAAAAAAGGCCATGTTAAGGTTGAGAGAGTCAGAATTAAAGATGCTCCTGACATTTTTTCCTGTGCATTACTCAGCCCAATCTGTTTAATGGGTCTTCATCAGCCACTGTGATTGCTGATTCGTGCTGGCGACATCATTCAATTGGACATGGCTCTGAAGCAGAAGAATAATTATTCCCCATCTTCCAAAAGACCATTTAATTCACGCTCCCCAATCTCTGGGAAGAGATAACCCATAGCCCTTTTAGTTCATTAACTGTCATCAAAGGATTGTCAGCTGCTTAGGCAGAGCTTGCACAGTGAGCAATCTGCAGAAGAGAAAAGTGGCTGCAAACCTGCAGTGTCCCTTAGACCTATGGCTTCACCATCTGCCTCTCCTACCATGTATCCTGCAACATCCAAACAGCTTCCCAGAAAGGAGGGGGAAAAGGGGGAGACACATATGACTTTTACTACCTCTCCCTCTTCCTTCTTCCAGAGCATGATCAAGTCTGTACAACCTAGCAGCTGCCATGCTAAAGCAAACTCAATGCCAGCCCAGAGAGGCAAAGCAAACCCAGACACCAACAGAGCCCTGGGGAAAGCAGTGGTGATGTGATCAGCAGAAGCAAGAGCTGTGCAGGATTGGCTCAGTGGAAGGATGACTCCATCATGGCTCACAGGAAATCCAGAATCCAGAAATAGACAGGCAACACCTAAGGCTATGCAATCAGTATGGACCACAACAGAGGAGGCATCTGAGCTGGGCCATCTGCAGCAAACGCAGAGGTCAAGTTCAGTCAAATTTGGCAGAAGGTTGTTTTCTGATTTCCTTTCCCCTCCCACCACAAACACAAGATGGTTTGGAATAAGGAGGACAATAAATATGTGAAAATCCTGCTTTAAGACAAGAGCAGACGCTAGTTCTGGGAAGAGACAAGAGCAGAGTCTAGTTCTGGGAAGAGCCAAGAGCTCTAAACCCAGCTCTTACACCCTGTTTTTCAAGACTAGATTTAAAAGCACTCTGCATGGAGCTAAGTGCCATCATTCCTCCTTGGTGAAAGAGGAGAGCTGAAGCTCCAAGTGATGGGAGAAAGCACACACACAAACACACCCAGTGCCTAATGGCAGGTCAGGCACAGACATCCTGTGTCCTGCACACTCCTCTACATTTGTCTCTTAGCTCAGACACCTCTATCCCAGAGTTAATTTGGAGCACTGAGTGCACTGGGAGCTTTTTCTGTAAGATGGGAAATGTACAGACACTGCAGACAAAATGCTCCACCTCTTTCAGATTCTGAGTGGAAAGAATTTAGCTAAGAGGCTCCAGTGAATCAGCCTGAAGCCTCCTTTCCTCAGTTTATATTATTTATCTCCCTATCCCCTTGACCACACTAAATTCTTAAAGGCATCTTGGCAGTATGCAAACACAGAGGGGGAGTTCATTGAAAGTACTGAACATCTTCTAATTGTTTTCTCCTGCACTACTCTGCTAAAACTCACTCTGCCATGAGCAGAAGCAGACTTACACAATTAGTGAGGCACTTCAAAACAATCTTGCCCTTAATACATGGAAACTGGTGGGCCTCTTCAATTCATATCTTTGCCTTGCAAGCACTACAGAAGCCCAAACTGTTAGGGGTTGGAAGGGACCTCTGGAGATCATCTAGTCCAACCCCCCTGCTAGAGCAGGAGAACCTAGAGCAGCTTGCATTCTGCCATTCAAACAAGATTTTGTCTCAACTTCTCCAGCAGCAGCAGAAGACAACAACCTTGTGTCCCTAATCACTGGATACTGTGAGGTTCACTTAAACAATGCTCATTAAAAAGCTTTGAAAATGATAAAGTGCTATATAAACACTCAGCTGGATTGCAATTAAATTTCTGGCATGTGGTTTACATGTAAGTGCAGAAATACCATCAATAACAGTAAGAACATTCCTTTTTCCCTTTCTCATTCTCTTTCTTTGACTTCCCTTAGCTATTCCCCAGATCTCTGTCAGTGCTTACTGAATTTTCATAAGGGGGAAAAAAAATTGCTTCCTAAAATGTTCAAAAGCTTTTCCTTGGTTTGTTATTAGAGCAATTATCTAGCATAACACAGTGAAATAGCACAAAGTATTCTAATGGGAAACAAATGTGCCAAAGAAGTGACCAAACTTGGAATCTTTATTGAAAAATGAGGGGAGAGCGATTAGTTGAAGAGGCAGCAACGGAAAGATTTTCCACCTGGCCTTGGGCAACACATCAAACAGACCTCAAAAGGCTGCTATTTATAATTGTTGTCTGGTTGTCTGTGGACCCCTGTCTGTCTGTCTGTCAGTCTAGTCTGTTCTCTGCTGCTGCCACGTGGCCTGGCCCTGGTTTGTTTATACAATGCACGTTCAGCAGAGAGGGGATCCCTAAGCATTTAGCCAGCAGAAAGGATGCTGATCCCACCACCCCCTCTTTTACTCCAGGCTGGCCCCAGGGGGTTCAGTGGTGTAAGCAAGTAGAAGCCTATACCCTCAACAGAGTGGGGTGGGTTTTTTTCCCCCCACATCTGCTTAGCTTCTCTCAGGGGCTTTGGAACTGTTTGCATTACAACAGAACAGTCAAGGCAAAGGAAAGGCTTCACTGAATCATAGAGAACAGACAATATCTTGTCTTGGTCATTTCCCTCCAATAGAATCAGTTCAAAGGGGAGGCAAAAATGTTGCCAGATCAAGAAGGTCTGATTTCACCTCCACTTCACTCTGGTATCAATAGCTATGCAATTTGTAGGTCAAAAGCC
Source organism: Bucco capensis (assembly GCA_013396975.1). Taxonomy (NCBI): domain Eukaryota; kingdom Metazoa; phylum Chordata; class Aves; order Piciformes; family Bucconidae; genus Bucco; species Bucco capensis. Next base: position 107,218 of record VWZO01016974.1, read on the forward strand.
CATCAATCCCAGTGAGTTTGCTTTGCTGTAATGAAAGAAGCAATTACATTTTGCAACTCTTGAGTTGATTTATAAGAAGATGCAGGAAAGTTTCAGGATCTCTGGCATGGCAAACAAAGGATGGGAAGGATCCTAACAGCAATTCCTCACTCCTCACTAATGGTCATTTATCACTCCCTTAACCATTTCTCTTATTCCATTTAAACTGGGGAATAAACAAAAAGCCATTGAGTATCTAAATCCTCAGACAGTATAATTTCTCATAGCTTAATTGAGGCTTTTGGAATTACAATCTTCAGCAGGAACTGCTTTTCTTGTGACTCCACAGCACACAGAGAAATGGACAAGCAACTGTACAAAAAGGTCTGAATCCCTAGTTTGCAAGTGGCACCATGAGCTAAAATTCAGCTCCATAAAGTATCCAGGAAACACAAGCAAGGAGAACATTTCCACCCAAATAGAAAACAAGGTCATTTAGTGATGGATCTGTGAACAAATAATGGGCAGCACACTGGCAACAAGCACTATTCTTAGCAAGAGATTTGGCCATGCTAAAAGATAGAGAGGCACACACAAACCCACGGGCATGCCACAGCTTCATTAACCAAAATAGGGACCTTTGAAGTTCAGGCATGAAAAATAAAGTCTGATTTTATCTCTGCTAGATTCCTATTGCCCAAAGATGTCCAAACCTCAAAAGGGGTCAGATGTTCAGTACAGATAATCATACAAAGTTTGGGTGTGTAGTTGAATTCTATCCAAATTATCCCAGGCTCTCGAGGCTGAAGGATGGGAAACCTTGTGAGAAGAGTTAAGAGACACCAACAGAAGCTTTCTGGTACATTCTGCTTCCACTTGGATCATAAATACTGCAAGAGCAGCCTTAGCTGTGGTATTTTAATGCTTCCAATCTCCAACTGCCCTCAGCTCTCCTTAGAGCAATGCATTTCTAAGTGCATACACTCCTCAGGTAAAGCTCTGTGCCTTGGCTGGAGAGCACTGGGCAGCAGGAAGCATCTATCCCTACAGTTCACACACTCCCTTAAGGACAAAGCCTGAGATATACAGCAAAAAACTCCATGGTGGCAAGGGATGGACATATCATTCAGCCTCACCTTCTTCACCTGGACAACAAAGAGCCAAAATTGGGCCATTTATTCTCCTCTACCACTGCAGAAGTTCTGCTTTCCTACACGTCTACATCCAGTGCTTGGGAAATTCCATGGCCAAAGCTCCCTCCACTGTGCCTTACAGAGCACCAGTGGGAGTGAGGGCACAGAGTGTGCTCACTGGGACTGGGAAACTCTAACAAACAGTCTGCAGGGATGCTGGTGGTGGTTCATGAGAGAGCAGTAGTGGTGATAGCAGCAGATGGTGTAACACACTGGGATTTCGCGTTTGTGAGCAACAGAAAATTGCATATTCCAATATCCCAGATCAAGATTAAATTGCCATTTAAAATGACATAGCTTCATTTACACATTAGCACAGAGGAAGAAGAACAGGTTTACCTCAGTAATTCAGCTTTATGTTTTAGCAGTGCTTGGGACACTAACTCAGGGGAGGACTCTTCTACCACTGAGATCTCTACTATGAGATTTATGGCTTCCACAGTGGTTAGCTGGAGAAAATGCAAGTGACTTGCCCATTGTCACACACAGCAAGCCAGGGATGAAACCAAGGGAAAAAAGCTCTTGCTCTACTTCCCATCCGGTGTTCCCTTCACATAAAGTGCAGAACATCAAGAGAAAAGTATTGACTTCTTTAAATCCATTCTTACATGAAGCTCACTTGTAATAAACCTGCTCCAATCTTATTCTCAATTCACTTTCTAAGGGTGTATCTACATCTACAATGGACAGTCAAAGAGTGGAGTTTAACTGAAGATGCCATTCTTACCCCAGAATCAGGGAATCAAAGAGTTGAATGGGAACCATAAGGATCATTGAGACCAACTCCTTGCTCCTCACAGGAATTCCTCAAACTAAATCATATGATCAAGAGCATTGTCCATGCTTGGTGCCATGACCACTTCCCTGGGGAGCCCATTCCAGTCACTGACTACTCTCTCAGTGAAGAATCTTCCCCTAATGTCCAGTCTGAACTTCTCATGGTGTAGCTTCAGCCCATTGCCTTGTGTCCTATCACAGCAATGGCATTCCATGTTTCTCACCATGAGGAGCAGGGCAGCAAGACCAAAATCCACCTTGATGCACACAGAGAGCAAACGACCCTGTAATTATAGGAGTGACTGCAGCCCTCTGTACATTTTGTTGTCCATTTAAGTATTTGAAGACAGAAGCACGGAATTAGTCTCTTAACTTTACAAAATCACTCTCTGAATAACCCTGCTGGAAAAGAGACTCAGGGGGTCAAGAGTCCTGCAGAGGAACCATCCTCTGTCTATTCACAATCTCTCTGTAGCTACAGGCCAAAGTCTGGTTCTGTGAGTAACCTTCAACTTCTTTCTTACATCACCTCTTTCCCTTACTGACACACCCTAAGCCACTTCTCCTTTCCCCAAAACCAACCTCAACAGCCTCCAGCTACACATCACATTCTGGGTTATTTACACATTCACAGCTTCCACTGAAGGGTGACTCCATAGGCAGGGCTTTCCAGGAGACAATGGCTTTATTTTCTCTTCTCCTGACAGAGTTCAAGATGTAATAAACCCCAGTGGAAACCATAAATCTTGAACACATCGTTTGGATTCTTCATTCCAGTTGCAGGAAAGCAGCTATGGCTGTTACTGGCTAAGATGCTCAGAGTGCCTTCATCAGCTTTCTGGCCACAGTGTGTGCTCAAAGAAATAGTTCTGCACCAAAAAACCACAAGTTTTTTATGGTTTTCAGAGTCCCTTTGGAACAAATGGGGTTGCTTACAGAAGAGCAACAGGGCTCTCAGGCCAGCTGGAATGCTGTGAGAACAGCCCAGCTAATGCCAGGAGCCAGTCTAGAACTGTTGGGAATGTGAAATGGCTACTTCTGGCTTTCCTGTTCCTCTGCTGTTCAAAGCTGGTTCATCTCAAGCCTTTCTCCCGACAGATCCACCTTTTCTACTCACACAAGGCCATCACACCTGGTTACCTGTGTGACCTTAAAGCAGACTCAGGTCTGCTACAGTGAAGAAACACTCTGCAAGAGCTCTACTGTACCTATGCATTAGGACACTGCATTGGAAGTCAAGTAACCTGCGTTCAGGTCCAAGCTCCACCACAGACTTGATGAGCATGCTTGGCTGAGCAACTCAGCTTCTGTTTTTCTTCAGACCCCCCCCCCTTTTCCTCTTGTCTCTTGGGGCTGCATGCTCTGTAGGACAAGAAAAATGTTCCCCTCAATGTTTACTCAGCAGCCAGGCTTCACCGTGGTAGGGACTGAGAGTTACCATCCAAGGCAAAGCACTGTTATCTAACCAAGCTGTCTTCAACCTGCTTGGGACAGTGATTTACTATCTGCAAGGGAGGTTCTGCTAGAGTGAACATATTCTGACCTGACTTCACACAGAGAGCATTACCTCATTTGCTGGAGTCTGACTGGATCAGGAGTGCAGACAGCAAACCTTAAGCAGCTAGCTAACTCCATCAAGGAGCAGTATTTCAGTCACCTGTGAACACTTGTCTTTAAGGATAATCTCCAGCTTCCTCTCCTGTTTAGGGCCATGAGAAGGAACAGCAAAGTCCAGGGAATGAACTCGGAGTTTGTGGTCAGTTTTCCAGCTTGGGTGGTGTTGCTCCTTTTCCACAATGGTGGCATACCCAGACCTTTGTTCCTGCTGATGAGAACATGAGGGATACATGTTTAATATTACAAGCATCTATCTTTTTGAGTTATGCATTGTGGAGTTTGGGGTATGTTGAATAAATCTGGCAGCTTCTAGGCATGGGGCTCAAAGCATTCACAAAACACATTCCTAAAGTTTCATCTTTTTTTCCAGCAAGTGTATTTAATTGGAAGTGTCATAGCATGTACATGGAAGTCAGGATTAAGATCAGGAGTCACCTCACTGGTCTTAGCCACATCAGAATCTGGTAATAACTACCTAGTTCATACCAGATCAGGGGAACAATCAGCTTAGTTAATGTGACTCCTGCACATCACAGTCCAGAAAATCTTCATGAAAAACTCCTGTGCAATGTCTCCTCCAAAAAGACACAGAAAAGGCCAGAAAGTTCCAACAATGAGTTGTCAAGACAAAGAGAACTGTCACTCTGCTGCCTCCAGCAACAAGTCCACCATAGCCACACTATCCCAAGGGACAAGTGCAAGGTCCTGTGGGCACAGCTGAGGCTATGCTTTGCTCAAAACAAAAACCTAACAAACTACCCATGGAGCTAGGAGAAGAAAAAGACAATTTGCTCTCAATTGGAAGCAAGGCTGAGGTCCCTCTGGGAAGAAAAGCAGTACCAGGCTTCTCAAATTCTTCCCCATCATCCAAGGCCCAGCAGTTCCATGGCTCTTCCAGCAAGCACCCAACATGCTCTCAGTACTCTTGCTCCTGTTGTAGAGCTACCATAACGATTCACTCTCTGTTCTTAGTGCCTTCATACTGGCTTGGCTACAGGTTTTCACTCTTCCTTCCACCATCATTTATTTAGCAGGAATGCTTCTAACATAAAGAATACATAAACAGAATGGGCCCTCCTCAGAAACCAGTGAGACAAGTAGAGGAGGAGAGCAGCAGGCACAGCAGAGCTGTCTCCTTGGCAGTTCTTCCCCATCCCTTCAGCCGTGCTCCCGCCGGAGCTCCCAGCAGCAGGGCTGTGTGCTATTGCCATCTTTGATGGAAATGAACCCTGCTGCCTTACATAAACACACAGAGCTCCGAAGATGTCACAGGCCTGACCTCTGCCTTTCTTTGCTGGGTTTCTCAGTGCACGACGCTGGCTGTCGCCCAGAACAAATGAGGGGATGCAGAGAGAGCAACATCAATGAGAGCAAAGGAATTCTGGCCAAAAAAAGAAGGCAACAAAAGACTGTGGAAACCATCTAAGGATGTCACTTGGCAACCTTACACTTATTGTCTTGGTTTGTGTGTATTGGTTTTGAAAAGCTGGTAATTGTTCACGTGTGCCAGTTGAGATTAGAAGACCATTTGTGTTGGTATCAAAGCAGATACAATCTGTTTCCACCCTTTCCAATAAGAGGGGCAACACCATCTTTCTACTAGGCAACGTCCCCTCTTGTGTAACTCCACTAAAACAATAGGGCTTGATCAGTGATGAATTTGGTCCATTGTTTCCATGGGATTCTTGCCAAAACTGTGCTAAATGTGCTGCTGTTGCTAGCATCAGTGGTGTGAGTTGTAAGGTAAATAATGCTCTGACATGGTCTCCCTTTCAGCCAAACAGCTGGGTTTTTACTGGCTGCAATTTAGCTGCATAGACAATGAAGGCATAATTGTTGCAAAAAGCATTAGAGGGTTCTGTAGCCCTGGCCATATTCAAGTGACCTCCAGCAGAACCAATTTGAAAAGGTGGTTTTAGTGCACCCACAGAAAAAATGAGAGAGAGGAACCTCAGCACTGCTACTTCTCATGCCACTTAGTGGAGTGAGGTTCTGCTACATCATCTACAGGAGCTAGTGGGGAACAGAGCCAGTCCTGGGTGGGTTTTATAGGTCTGACACAGAGAGAAGAACAAAGTCTTACAAGTCTTGATGCCAGCAAACATACACAAAGAACTGATGTATGGCTAGGCTTGGAGAACGAAGCTCCACGTCTGGTTGTCTGTGGACCCGTGGGCAATGAGTTTAATGCTCCCTCTGCTGTGGGCACAGTTAGGGCACCAGGGGCCACAGGAGACCACAAGGGATTTTCAGACTGTGCCTACAAAGAACTGATGTGCCAGCATGAGGAATGCTGTAGAGCTGCTTTGCATGTAGGATGGAAACAGACTTCTCCTGGAAGCTGAGCCTCACAGCCTGTCTTCCAGAGAAGCTGCTCAGTTTCGTGTCAGGGGAGCTCATTCCCCATCAGCTCTTCCAACTCCACTGACAACAGCAGTAAGGGCACTGTTGGTGTTCTAATGCTGTGAATTCTCATCTAATTAGAATTGGGCTGGGATCACCAGCTCCTTTCACTCAAGTTACAGCTCAACAGCCATTCGTTTTTATCAGGAATTAGGTCTGTGCTGAAAATCCCACCCAGGAACCAGGCAGCCATTGCCTTCTCAGCTGCTGAAGGAGTTCTTTTCGTTCTCAATGGAATATCACTGAATCAAAAGAACTCTCTTGAACACATCCTGTCTGACCCATGCTCACACAGTAAACTTTACAAGAAAAGTATGTTTGGTTTCAGCTGTACTCTTTCTTTTCCTTCCTTATATTGAGGTCTTTGCACAGAGGTCAAAGACTGAGGGCCTCCCATGTGCTGGGGACAGTACTAGAGCAGTGACAGGGCTACTGTTGGCACCTCTCCTCCCTAGCAACAGTTCTGCCATTCCTGCCTGGGATTAAGCCACGACTCAGAGCAATCCCTGTGTGCTTAGCCTCCTCATTTTTCTCACAAGACACTGCTACTAAACTTCTCTCTTCTCAACTGCTAACAGTAAGGCTATTGGCACTATCCCCACACTGCTTTCAGTTCAGTCCTTTGCAGATGTTTCTGACCAGAAAAGGACTTCTGAGGACTTGTGGCTAAACTTCCTGTTGGGCTGAGAGAGAGATAAAAGTATTAGCCTGATCTAGATTGCTCTAATTTGATTCCCAAAGAGGGAAATCCCTTTTCATTTAATGCATCCTTATTGCCCCAAGCAGTGCAGCTGTGCAGTGGAATTAACCTTGGAGGACATTGCTGAGCTGCTCAGAGGAGCATCCTGCATGGGACTGCCCATGACTGTACTTTCCCACTGCTTCTCTCCCACCAATCACAAAAAGATGCTGCTTCTCCCCTTGACACCACTTTGAGGTCATCATTGGTTCCAGCATGAAAAGGAAAAGAACTGTCAGTATTGAAACATAAACCATCTTAATTTATCACAATGACAGCAGGTTGTTAAATCTTCAGCAAGTGTTTTTCAACTTCACACTGAAGTTGTGAAAGATGCCTTCAGACTTTTATAGTACCTTAGAGGGACTACAAAATGGACTGAGCATATCTATGCATAACTTGTCTGCTTAGCTAAACATTTTTAGGTTCTGCCTTTAAACACACATTTCTGTAAGAGCTCAGCTGCTGCTGAAATGGCTCAAATCTTCTTTATATTTTAAAATATCATGTAGGTCCATCAAGTGTGTTAGCAGTACATGGAAGCAGAGACAGTAAAAGCAGATTATAGCAGATGTCATTAAAAACAAAAGAGAGAGGCAGGCTACTTCCCAGAAACAAATTCCACTCCTGGGTTTCACAAACATTATTCTTACCTGTGGGGTGCTTTGCCTCAGCATTTTGCTCCTTCCTTCACAGTCCAGTGACAATCCTGGTTCCCACAGAGAAGCACTCTTCTCAAGAAAGAACTGTATCAAAGCCTGGCTCTAGCAGGAGAGACATTTTCCTCTTTCTGACCCCCTCAGTGACAGTCACAGCTCCCAGACACAGGACAGGCTATGCACAAGTGAAGGAAGAAGCAACTGGCTGGTCAAATTTGGGATATTTGGAAAGCCTGGCTTAGCAGGATCAAGGATGTCATGGAACCACATGACTCTGAGCACCACAAACAAGGAATGCAAGACATTAAGGTAGTAGAAAGCAAAGTGAATTAACTGGCAATGTTTGGCTTAAATTATATTAATGCCACCATGTCAGTCTGACATTTTAAAATACACAGAGTCATCTGTTTTCTTATGTCTTTGAGGGAAGCAGAACATGTAGGAACAATAATCACAGCAGGGTCAAGAGTTGAGACTGTTGTCACTCTTTCTAGTGCTGTGGTGTAAGAATCTCAGGCAGGACAGGAGGCTCCCTGTGTGAGACACTGTACAGAGAGCTCGTGCTCCAAAGGGCACGTGGGGAGGGGAACACAGCAAAAGGGCACAACATCAGGTAAGTCTTGGCACCAAGAACTCACTAACCATTGCACCACTCAGCCTGGGCCACCACCATTCCAGGGCAGAGGAGTGAGGGAAGGACACACCTGGTTCTCTTCCCAGATGAACCCCTTTCATGTCAGAATACACACAGATAGCCTTTCTGCTCTCATTGTATTTTGGGGAAGGAAAAAAACCACAGAATATTTTGTTTCCCATACACTGGTTTGTTCTCCCAGTTGGGGAAGAACAAAACCATCCACCTTGAGAAAAGAACACCTTGTTCCTGCAGATATTGGCACTTGCACTGCTTCCGTGTCATGTTTGCTCTGTCAAAACAAGTTTTCCTCACCCCTCAGGGTCAACCTAGCTTTTGAAAACCAAGCTGTCGTCTCCAGGCATCATCACTAGCAGTAGCCAGATAACAGACTAGGAGCTCACATTCCACAATGGTTATGACTAGTGATGAATGAGCCAGCTCAGACACAGAAGGAATTTCCTACAGGTTACACTGACCTTCCAAGGAACATGCTTGTCTGACTTAGCGACGGTGGCAAAGAGGACATAGCAGTCCAGGGGCTGAATCACAGAACATTCATGGCTGGAAATGACCTCTCAGATCACTGAGTCCAAACAAAAAAAAACCAACCAAACAAAAAAAAAACCCAAAGACCCAAACAAAACCAATCCACCCAATCCTTGCCCTCACTAGAGCATGGCCTGGAGCACCACAGCTACNAAGGAGGAAGGAAGAAAGTCCTCATTACAGCAGAGGAGACAGTGCACAGCACAAATCATTCCTGTGCAGTGGATCTGCATCTCCTCCTAGAACACCACAGGTGCCTTACCAAAGCATGAGGAAAACGATAATATGTTGAAACCATAGAAAGAGACTAATCTGCTCTTGCCATTGTCAACAGAGGAAAACTGAAGTAAATGTAGCAGACTACAGGATGGTAAGGAGAAAATGTGCTGAACAATTTGATGGTTTATGGCTAAATGGTTGGCCCAAACATCACAGTACTGCAAGTGAATCAGGCTTAGTGTTCACTCTACACTGCCATAATTCTATGCATAACACACAGACTTCCTGCCTGAGGTAGGAACCAGACTTCAGTGCATGAAGAAAACCAGAACCTATATCCATAGGTTTGTCATTCCTGCTGCAATCACAGGCTTGGTGCATTGGTTTGATACCTTTTGTATATTTGAAGTCACAGCAGGACAAACAAGCAACAAAACCTACTCCAAAAGTTGCATTTCAGTCAGTTTCATCATGCAGTGCTTGTTATGAGATGATAACTAATCCATCAATTGACAGTATCTGCACTCCCAGGATTTCAGCTGCAGCTCTAAACCATTCAGCATAACTAATAAGCATTAATTCACCATTTATCACTAGCACTCCTAACCATTGCATAAGTATGGAAAACAAGCCTTCCTCCATGAGTCAGCCTCATCTTTATTCTGCCAGGCCCATCCCCACCCCACTCCAGGCAGAGCCAACCCTTGGAGCCTGGTGGGAGTTTTTGGGTTCCTGAAAGGTCCACAGAAGGTATTTTGCCATTTTCTGCAGAGCTCTGAAAGAAAGGAGACTCTAGAAAAGATACCCATTAAACTATAGATGGTGTTAGAAACTGAGGACAAGACATTCAGAGGGTGTCAATCCACAGAGCTTTCCTAATCCCCCAGCAGCTAACAGCCTGATCCTTCTCATTCATCAGCCCATTTATTTGAGACAATGCTGGTGCAGGAGGCACTGAAGAATGAAAAATTAACTTTAGGACTGGTGAGTTTATAATGTTTCATACAGGCTGAGTTTTTGCCAAATTAAATTTCCTTATTTAACTGAGTAGAGAAATGAAGACTTGAGGGAACATGAGCTGCTCCAGCCAGCTGCAGGAGCTCTATGGAGGATTTGGAATTTCAAACTTCAGACTAATTAGGAAGGAGAAAAAAATTAGGAAAAATATTTTCACTTATAAATTGCATTTTCCCACCCTTTATGACTCAGTAAGTGTAACTCCTTGCTGAACCAGAAACATGCTGAGAAAATACTTTTGGCTGGGCTATTTTAGGATTTCCTTCCACAGCAAGAAGAAGGGAGTGAGGAAAACCCCCTGGAACTTCAATAAACTTCTGAAGCAAAGTGCAGATCTGTTCTCATTCTTTTCTGACCTGATGCTTATAATGACTGCTTGTAGTTTAGTGTTAAAAAACCCCAAGTCTTGTTTTCAATCAAATAAAAGCAACATTAGAAATAAACAGATTTGTTGCCATGAGCAAAGTTTGTCCTGCTATGCAACACAGTACCCAGAACTCCTGGAGAACTCAGGACCCAGACCTCCTGGAGAACCCAGGACCCAGACCTCCTGGAGAACTCAGTACCTAGAACTCCTGGAGAACTCAGTACCCAGAACTCCTGGAGAACCCAGTACCTAGAACTCCTAAACCAAGTACATAGAACTCCTAAACCCAGTACCTAGAACTCCTAAACTTCCTCCTGGAATAAACAATGGGACCCACTTTTTAAAATATTAAGGAATATACATTCAGGCAAGTTCATGAATCCCAGTGGTGGCATATAGCTGTGATCATTCTTTAGCTCTCTGGGGCATCCTGAAGCACAAGGTAGCCTCTTACTGACCACCTTCTCTCCAGACTCAGCACGAGGGGAGGTGCCCATGCTGCTCTTGCTCCAAAGACACCTGGAAGACTCCATGACACAGAGTGGCCATCCCAGCATCTTCCATGAAGTTCTCCATAGAGCAAGAGGAACAAGTGCATAGGTTGTCATGCTGCTTCTCCCTTGTTATGCCTCTAGTTTGTGCTTCACCACTTGCCATGAACAGCAAAGGTCCAAAGGACCTCTGCAGTATGAGAAGCTTACTCTTAGCTCCTGCTACAATTAGGAGGAAGCACCAGTTTTTGAAGATGGGCTGATGTTCTGACCCTGAAGCAGCAAGAGCCCTGCAGGGACCCCTGAGTGGAGTCCCTGTGTGCTACACACACTAAATATAGCCATCTCTTACTAATACTAGAAAACTGAAACTCTAAAATCACAACCCAGAGTGAGAAAAGGGAAAGGATGGAAGGCCAGGATGATGTCCTTACCCCTGAAAGTCACACTGCAGCACAGCATTCAGGTCAGCGTTGTTAGCATCAATTTTTCGAGTGCTGTAACTATTTCCACTCCTCTTAACCCTCCAAGCTTCTCCCCCTCCCCACACACTACATCACATCATATGACTAATGAATTTGACCCTTCTTCAACCCCTATCTGCAGTCTCTCATGGCTCTGTCACTGTTTGCTTCCTGCCTTTATTAAATCAGATGGGCTTTGTGTGCTCTGAGTCCCAGAGCCAAAGGAACACAGAGAGACAGAGAAATAAGGGCCATCCTCCCTGAGCCTCCAGGGCTGTGTGCCTTCTATTTCCTCACTACACTGCTTCATGGATGTGCCACTCCATCATTTTTTCTCACTTGCATGATGAAATCACTACTTCCTCCTCCTAGAAGATGGAGAAGACAAATGCAGGCCCCTTCACAATGTCATTCCACACTGCAGGACTGCCTTATGGGTTTTCCAAGGTGGTTGTTAGAGCAAGGCAGTGCAATCCTAAAGGTGATTCCTTCAGCTTCTGTTCCTTTCCCCACTCCTCATTTCTCTTTCCCTTTATTTCCCTGCACCTCTAACCTCTTTATTCCTTCTCCCTGCCTAACCCACTCTGACCATCTGACCCTCTCTTGACAAAAGTTACCCATCTCTTAAAGGGAGATGATTACCAAATCTCTATCCACTGGACTATTTCTAACATTTTTACTCTGACTTTTAGGGACCATTTTGCCTTTTATTTCACTGTGTTGGGGTGGTTAGTTCACTCTGCTTTCTCACGTGTTTTAGGATGGGACTGAGAAAGCTAGGTAGAAAAATTCAAGCTAAATACTTTTGGAAATAACTAGTTCTTTCCAGTAGAGCAATTCAGTAGAGATGTGTTAAGTCTACCTCACTTCTTACCTAAGCTTGGTAATACAGAAAGGACATGGAGCTGATGGAGCAGCTCCAGAGGAGGCCATGAGAATGCTCAGGGGCTGGAACACCTCTGCTCTGAGGACAGGCTGAGGGAGCTGGGATTGTTCAGCCTGGAGAAGAGAAGGCTTCAGGGGAACTACTAGTGACCTTCCAGGACCTAAAGGGAACTTCCAAGCAGGCTGCAGAGGGCCTGTTTGCAAAGGCCTGCAGGGAAAGGACAAGGGGCAATGGTTTTAAATTGGAGAGGAGTAGATTTAAACTGGATATTAGAAAGAAGTTGCTCCCCACGAGGGTGGTGGAACACTGGCCCAGGTTGCCCAGGGAGGTGGTTGAGTTCCCATCCCTGGAGGCATTGCAGGTGAGGCTTGCCAGGGCTCTGGGCAAGCTGCTCTAGTTGGGGATGTCCCTGCCCACTGCAGGGGGGTTGGACTAGATGAGCTCCAGAGGTCCCTTCCAACCCAAACCAGTCTAGGATTCTAGGATTTCTGCAGAAATAAGGACCTGAGAAGTCCCAGTCCTGGTCTCACAGGAAGGCCAGCACTTAGGCTGCCCTGATGATGTTCTTAGTACCTGGTAGTGAAGATATCCAGAATCTAGGGAGTTGGTTTCTAATCTAAACAAAACCAAATGTAAAAATATCAACATGCTTTAAATAAATCGAGTGACTTCTCTCTGCATAGCTCCAACACAATATTAGTAACAATGCTCATGGCACTACAGCCCAGCACCATCATGCACTCACCTCTTACTGGTCCTGACACTATCTGGCAGTTCACCATATCTAAGTGAGAGATTTGTGTCCCCCATTATAGTAAGTGGGACTTGAAAGTAGATCCTGGAATTGAATTCCACACTTGCCAGGGTGGCGGATGTATGAATACTGCATGGAGGATCAATAAATGATTACTAGCTCTGTTAACAAGTGGCTAATGTCTTGTTACAGACTTTTATAGAGTCCAGTTGGTCAATAGGTTGCATTTAACCATGACTTATGATCACCTAGATCACATAATAACCATGCCTGTAATATGCTTACACAGTCTATTCATCATGCATTAATCCTTTTACATTTATTTATGAATATACTCTTACTCTAATGTTTCACCAAATGGAGTAATAACAACTGGCAAAAGAAGGAGAGCTATGCATTTTGCAGCCATGTTTTACCTAGCCCAAGGAACACATTTTGAATCAAAGTTTCAGTTCAAACCCACTCCTGGAGATGAGATCCAAAGCATTAGTTCAAGCTAAAAGTATTCAGGGACTCCCCAAACTCAACTGGAAGGAACACAGATCAGCCATCTCTCAGAGGATGGTACTGAAGAAGGGAAACCACTGAGACACTTCTGGGAAAAAAATCATAGACCACAAAGGAATAAACCAAGCCACAGACTCCAGTGATACAAATAGTAGAAACTACTGCAAACTCTCTGGTTAATCTCTTTGGACTAGCAGCTCTGCCTAGAAAGCTCTTCACTGCACACATGCAGCCACTTCAAGAGAGGAGCCATGCAGCACATCCATTCCTAGGCTCCACACACATCTTAGAGGTGAAGCCTCTGCATACACAACAGATCCTTGCTTTAGGAGCTCCAGCTCACACTTCTCAATTCACTCCTACATTTGGAAGGTGCAAGGACTGGATGCTAGACTGCTTCATCCCAGCAATACCTTCTCAGCCAGAACAGGTTTGAAACCTCAGCAAGCATCAACTTACATTACCATCAAGGCTCTCCACACCCTTCAGACAGCAAAGGCATTAAACCAGAAGGCTAGTGGTGTGCCCCAGGGCTCAGTGCTGGGGCCAGGACTGTTCAATATATTCATCAATGATCTGGAGGAAGGGGTAGAGTGTTCCCTCAGCAAGTTTGCAGATGATCCCAAGCTTGGAGCAGTGGCTGGCACACCAGGAGCTGTGCTGCCATCCAGAGTGACCTGGACAGGCTAGAGACATGGGCAGGGAGAGACTGAATGACATTTAACAAGGGGAAGTGTAAAGTACTGCATGTGGGAAAGAACAAGCCCATGGATCAGTCCAGACTGGGAACTGATGTGTTGGAGAAGAGCCCTGGGGAAAAAGCTCTAGGAGTGCTGGTGGCTAGGAGGATGCCCATGAGGCAGCAATGTGCCCTTGTGGCCAAGAGGCCAATGGCATCCTAGGATGCATTAAGAGGAGCGTGGCCAGCAGAGCCAGAGAGGTTCTTCTCCCCTCTCCTGTGCCCTGGGGAGGCCTCCCCTGGAATGCTGTGTCCAGTTGTGGGCCCCTCAGCTCCAGAAGGATAGGGAGCTGCTGGAGAGAGTCCAGCACAGGGCCAGCAAGATCCTGAAAGGAGTGGAGCATGTGCCCTAGGAGGACAGGCTGAGAGAGCTGGGTCTCTTCAGCCTGGACAAGAGGAGACTGAGAGGAGATCTCAGCAATGCTTAGAAATATGGGAAGGGTGAGTGTGAGGAGGAGAGAGCCAGGCTCTGCTCCATGGCATCCAATGGTAGGACAAGAGGGAATGGGAGCAAGTTGGACCACAGGAGGTTTAGTATTAACATGAGGAGAAACTTGTTTGCAGTGCAGGTGCCAGAGCACTGGCCCAGGCTGCCCAGGAGCCTGTGGAGTCTCCTTGTCTGGAGCCATTGCAGAGCTGCCTGGACACATTGCTGTGTGAGCTGGTCTAGGTGATCCTGCTCTGGCAGGGGGGTTGCACTAGATGATCTTTCTAGGGCCCTTCCAACCCCTAACATTCTGTGATTCTGTGATATCTACTTTCTACCCTTCCTATTGCCATAGTGGTAAATATAAAGAGCAGCTATTGTACAGATAACTGTGAGGAGTGTGAAGTTTTGCCTATCATCTTAAAAATCAAACAGTTACAGGGTATTTCAGAATTAGTTACTGGGATTTTCCCACCAGTAAATCCTGTGCTCAGTGGTACATTTTAATAAGAGCAGAATCAAAATCTCATTTATGGACTAAGAAGGTTGTACTGAGGGTAACATTAGGGGAGGCTTTGCCAGAGAAAACAGAAGACTTAATAAGAGAAGGGCTCAAGAGTATTAGTAGGAAAAGTTGTGAGCTGCCTACAGGCTTTTTCTCTCCTGGTATCAGAGTGGAAGAAAAGCCCCTGTGGTTGATTCATTATGCCATTTCATTTCTTCATATATAATTTACATGCAATGTAAATACAGTAAATTATTACTTCTGGATTGCATTCTTGGGCCCTGATCCAAAGCCCACTGAAGCTGAGAGAAAGATTTCTAAGTTGCAAAAAAATCAAACATTATTGAGAAACAGGCTTGTTATATGCCAACACTCATTAGAAAGGAGTTTATAGTCTAGCAAGGGTTAAAGGCTCAGGCCCCAGCTCAGCAAAATGTTAAGTACATGCTTAACTTTAAGGTTACACTCAAATCCCAAGTGGATCTAAAGCACATGCTTAATTGCTTTGCAGAATCAAAGCAAGTACAGATTTTTATCTGAATTTAACTGCAGCCATAATCTGGACTACCAGGTGGCTGACACCACAACGAACTTTCTTGCAAAGCTTTGGAACTTTCTTATTCTGGATCCATTCAGCCACAAAAACTCATCAGGAATAATCATAATGACTGGAATTGGGGAAGAAAAACATGAGTTCTGTATCAGTTCAGTTCTTAGATGAAGGCTTGCATCTGTTTTTCTTTTACATCAACTTCTTTGTTCATCACTGCTGTTTTGATTGTCTCATCTTGCTGCTCCAAGAGCTCCGTGGGTAAATCCTCCTACCTCAGGAGCAGAAAAAACTCCTTATTTGGGTGGCAAAGCAAAGCCAAGCATCTGAGGTCTCTGCGCATTCTTATCCCAATAATCCAGTGTTGGAACAAGATGTCTTGAAAGGTCTTTCTCCATTAAAATCTTCTTTTGGATAAAAAGCAGTAATTCAGTTGTTGCTTATGGCTTATTTCCCCCCCTCCTTAGGCTTACCTTCATTGTCTTGCTTCAAGGGGAGAGAACATCTTCATGGATGAAGGAATTGTCTTCACCTCCCTAATTTGGTCTGATATATCCAGTTTCTCTATGATTTCATTCTCTTCACACTTGAATTTAAAGGTAACTCCACAACCTTTCATCCTCCCAACACTTTTTGTCAGGTGATGACAAACAATTAGTCCTGTTCCCTCTTCCTGAGGTTAGAAACTGAGTCTGGCAAGTGTAACTATGGCCAAACCAGTTGCTGCTCAAGTTACTGTGCAAGTATAAACAGGCTGGTCTGCTCCAACAGAGTGGCTTTTCTTTTTGACATGGTCTTAAAATACATCTTTTGAAACTGCTAACCAGGATCACAGAAACTGGGATCACACAGAAAGCCTGTGACAACTTGGTCATAAACCCACCAACTCCTAGGCTTGCACCCCAACACTGACCCATCCAGCTCTACCATCACAGNCAGGAGAGGGGAGAAGAACCTCTCTGGCTCTGCTGGCCACGCTCCTCTTCATGCATCCTAGGATGCCATTGGCCTCTTGGCCACAAGGGCACATTGCTGCCTCATGGGCATCCTCCTAGCCACCAGCACTCCTAGAGCTTTTTCCCCAGGGCTCTTCTCCAACACATCAGTTCCCAGTCTGTACTGATCCATGGGCTTGTTCTTTCCCAGATGCAGTACTTTACACTTCCCCTTGTTAAATGTCATTCAGTCTCTCCCTGCCCATGTCTCTAGCCTGTCCAGGTCACTCTGGATGGCAGCACAGCTCCTGGTGTGCCAGCCACTGCTCCAAGCTTGGGATCATCCACAAACTTGCTGAGGGAACACTCTACCATGCCTTTTGCTTTTCAGCTACTGCCAACAGAAGTAGTTGAAGTACTTCTCCTCAGAAAAACAGTCACATGTCTTACAGCTCCTGAGTTCCAAAACCCCTGCCTTGTATTTCTCCCTAAAGTGCTCTCAGTCATTTTAAGGTTTGCTCCCTGTTACCTTGTATGTGAAAAGCAAGTCAGCAAAGTAGAATGGCTGCAAATAAAGCAAGCAACTTGCCATTTCATGTGTGAGCCCAAGTACTCCATCCCAGGCTCCGTGCTGGGGCCTCCCTGTCACCCTGCAAGCACAGAGCTGAGAGTGCACACAGTGTCACCATCTTCCAGCACTCCTCACATGGCCTTGGCTGCTGCTGCTTTGGGGAATCTCCAGAGAAACACTCCGGAGCTGTGCAGTGATTTGTTAACATCATCAAGAATGAGGAAAGATTGCAAGGGGAAAAGTCATACACATTAAAAGCAGAGACACAACTCTGATATGTGTGCTGGAGGTCTTTCAAGGTTACCATATGCCACTGGATTAATACCAACAGTCCTAAAGTAGAGGTGAGAAATGTTGAAATTATTTGATCAAGTTCAAAAGGAAAAATTGTTACACTTTATGCCTTTTGGCATCTGTGCTCAGGCCAATGCCAAGAAGAACTAGAAAACGTAGAAGCAAGCCAGCTCCATACCTCTGACCAGTGGATTCTAGAAAGTGTTGTCATCTTGCCTCACTTCAATGAGCCAATTTTGAGAGACAAAAATCTGTGCCAGTGTTACAACAATTGCCTGTCAGGAGCAACTTTAGTGAAAGGAATGTGGTTTTTTTTCTTGTAAGTGGAAACTGGGACAGTCATGGAGAAACAGCAAAGCTGCATTTTGCACCACTGCAAACAGGCAACAGCTAATCTCCTCTCAGTTTATCATTTTCTTAAACAGCCTCTCAGAAACACATTGTGGCTGCCGGTGGTTGCCCACAGAGGATGATTTGTACTGACCCACTGCAGATGACCAGGAGTCAGAATTTGCCCTGAGACAGCAGAATTGTATTCTAAGTATTTCCAATGAATTTATCTTCTCCCTTTTCACTCAAGTGAAACAGCAGCAGAAGCTGTCTCAGCCACTGGAGACTCCTGCTGGCACTCATCCTGGGGAGCAAACCCAGCAGCAGGGCAAAGCCACTGCAACCTCAAATCCCTGGAAGCCACAGGCACAACAATTCTCCCTCTGAGCATCCCTGGAAGTCCCAGCCACTGGATTAAACTCCTCTTGGAAATTTCTCTCTGTTACGGAACAATCAGGGACTTCAAGGGATTTAAATCCCCACTGCATCCAACAGCACCTTTTATTCAGTTTGAAAGGAGCAGCAATAAGCAGTGCAGTTCAATCCACTTCCAAAGCTCTGCTCTGCAACCAAGCCACCTCTCACCCTTCCAGAGCCCTGGGTTGTGCTCTGGCTGCCAGCCAGCTCACAGAGGATGGAACCACAGGTATTCCCCTTTGAGAGGAACAGAAGATAACACGCCACCCCTCAAGGTGCAAGAAGCTCACACTAATAAATCAGGGAAATTAAAGGCAGAGGATTGCGTAGGTACATGGCTTCTATCCCACCATCCCCTCCAAAGGGAGCTTTCGTGCTGCCACTCCCTCGCAAGCCAAGAGAGCAGCTTGTTCTAGGACTGCCTTGGTGCCTTAGGTGTGGATGGCTGAGTGAGGTGTTGTGTGGGCCACTGGACGAGTAATAGCTGTGCTGAGGGGCTGCAGGCAAAACCAGGGCACAGCCACTCCCTGAGGAGCATCTGCTCTGCTTCTGAGCACTGCACTGGCACCTGGCAGCAGGGATGGCACAGCACAGGGCACAGTTAGAGGAGTTCCCAGCCTGAACAAGTGCCTCACACTCACAGGGAATGAGGCAATGGAACATGCTGGTTTCCAACTTCCAAAAACTGGAGAAGGACCTTCAGTGGTGTATTTTCAATTGAGCTGTCTACAGTGTAAAGCAAGTCCCACCTGCACATGCATTTTAATTCTAAACAAAACTGATCAATCTGTTCAGGTGGTAATTCTCACACTTTGCTCTATGAAGCAAGATCTTGTTGTTACAAATGGATTATTTGCACACAAGGAAACACTTGTTTTCCTAGTGAACTAAACACAACACCCAAAGTAAAGCAGAAGCCTGCAAAGGGCTAAGCAAGAAACTGCTGTAACTCAGTGACTGGTGCACAAGCTTGGAGGANTGAGGAGGAGAGAGCCAGGCTCTGCTCAATGGCATCCAATGGTAGGACAAGAGGGAATGGGAGCAAGTTGGACCACAGGAGGTTTAGCATTAACCTGAGGAGGAACTTGTTTGCAGTGCAGGTGCCAGAGCACTGGCCCAGGCTGCCCAGGAGGCTGTGGAGTCTCCTTGTCTGGAGCCATTGCAGAGCTGCCTGGACACATTGCTGTGTGAGCTGCTCTAGGTGATCCTGCTCTGGCAGGGGGATTGCACTAGATGATTTTTCTAGGGCCCTTCCAACCCCTGACATACTGGGATTCTGTGAACCTGTGTTTCCCTGTAAAGAAAGAATTTCTTTACAGGAAAGTATGAAGAGCATGAAATGAGATTACTGCAAAGAACACAGATCATCTCAAAACAAGAAGTGAAAACACTCAACCTAGAAATCTAGGAGCTTGGTAAAGCTCCTTCCAAATCCAATCTCTCCAGCTGCTTGTCCCAGGCCAGTTCTCTAACAGAAGACACAAGAAACTGCTCTGACAAGACAGTGCAGGGCTGGCACCATGGCTGGGTACCATTCTGGGCCCCAAAAGAGCCTGTTGTAAGCAGTGATTACAGGGTGCCATGCACACCTACTGCTCCTGCTGCTACCTTCTTATTGCTCTCTTGGTCTCACCAAGAAGAGCTTTTAAGCCTTTCTAGTCCAGAGGCAGACAAGTTGTCATACACTCTGCTGTGTCAGACAACAAACCAAGTTGTTATTTGTAGGTGATCCAAGTTTGCAAGTTCTTTCTACAGTGACACAGAGGCTGCTCACCTCCATGAGGATCCTGTGTGAAAACCTAGCACTTAAACACAACCCGTCTCTAACTCATCCTGTCATTCTGTTACTCACTTGGCTCCCATCAAGCTTGCTGGCCACAGACACTTGCCAGCTGTGGAGGAAATTGCAGTATACTTCTCTCCTGACAGCTCTTAGGTGTTGCAGACTTACTCATCCTCGTTCCATCAAGCTGACACGTTCTTGGTTTGCCCAGACTAGAGCTGGCATGGCTTAGGGAAAGGCATTACTGGTCAGCTCCAAGTGACTCATTCCCAGGGGTTATGCAGCCAACACAACTGACATCCAGACATCCTACACAGAGCTTAAACTTTGCTTTACCTCTACTGGAACAAAAGTGGTTTCTCATCCCTGTAATTACAGACACTAGAGCAATCCTTTCATATTTTTGGAAGACCTGCTTTCTTATGTCACATATTTTAGCAGCTATCCTGTGTGGGAGACTCTCATTTCCCTTCAATGTCCTGGCCCCTAACAAATGCCTACACACATTTCCTGCCACCACTCTGGAGGATCTCTAGACCCTCCTCATTCTCCAGTACAAATCTCCCAAGCTTACTCCTCCATTTTATTCATCACAGAAGCATTTATGCCCCTTTAAAATCCCCATGGGTGCATTAGCCAAGGACATTCCCATGAGCTACCCAGACTTCAATGGATACCTGAAGGCCATCTGGATCTTCTGGCAATGCCAGTCTGATGCTAGCTGTGTCTGCAGTGCAGTGCTACAAGAACCTGGTCTCACAGCAAGGTGGGCCAGACGCCAGCAGCCAGTTCAACTGGGCACAAACACCCTCAGTGCCAATTTTTCTGTATCCAATTCTTAAAAACCAATTAGTGAACAAGCAAGCATATGCAGATACCTCCCCTCATCACACCCAAAAGGGGAAACAAGTGCCCAAACTGTCCTCCTGCATACCCTCTCCTCTGCCAACTGAAACAGCAGAGAAACAAGGACGAGAAGTTGGAGCCAATGCTGACCCAGCAAGATCAATTCAATGTTTGTGGAATCAAATCCTAGCTTAAATATTAGTGCTCAGGGATAATCACTGAAATTAATGGAAGAAAGAAAGGCTTATTATTGTGTACAGCTTGCAAAACTTCGTGATGGTGAATTTATATGCAATACACATCTACTTAAAGGGAAATGAATGCCACTTACTGTTTCCTACAGTGAGAGAGTGCCTGTTGTAAGTCTGGTTATAATGAAGCATCCAGTAAGTGAAAGCAAATGGCTCAGCTGTGGGTCAAATTTGAAAGTGCTTAGCCAATGTTAACTGAGGCTTCAAAATCTCACAGCTCAGGACTCTGAGAGAGTTTCAGGATGATCCATATCTCCCCAAAGATACTTTTTCTTTTTAGTTGATATAACATCTCCCAGTACAAACATGCTTGGCACACCTAGCTTGTAACAGTCTCCCTTCTAAATAAATTAAGACTAGCAGAGCAAGTGTAGGACACAGGATTTCCCCCATGCATACATGCTTCCCAGCACCCTGGAGTTATCTGCATGCCAGCTGTACTTCAGACACTCTTATGCATGGCCAACATCTGGGACAGAAAATAAAGCTGAGGGCATGAGAAAGAGCAAGTTGTTTCTAAATGACATGTTCTTTGGGACCATCCTTCCTGTCAGGGCTAAGACATACCTTTGCAATTCTGCAGCTGTTTAGTGCCTCACATTCTGCTAAGGTCTGCCTTTTACACAGCAAATGGGTGCAGTGAGGGCAGAGCCAAAGTTAAAACATGATGCATTATTATGCAGCCAGAATTCCCTGCCACAAGGGAAAGAGCATGAAAAGTGCAAAGAAGGAGAGGCACCTCTAACATTTACTGCATCCATTTCCCTGGGAGGAATCTGAAAGCAGGAGTCCCCAGCCAGTGAGTGCCCTACTCTGTCCATCTGGGGCTAGAGCCTGAGCTAAGAAATGAATTTGTCTCTGGGCACATAATTGCAATATTCCTCACTGAGTGGAACTGGTGAGCTTCCATCTAGAGCATCTGGCACTGATTGCATTTGCAGAGGCCACTGATTGAATCCAGGGTGGTGATTCCCATGTAAACAGCAATCTTCTTCTGACATTGTCATTGTCAGCTGGGAAGAAAAAGGAAGGACAGACAGGAAAAGCCAAATGATCACAGGCCCCTTCCAATGTCAGTTGCTTGGTGGTGGATACCACACAGAATCAACCCCAATGTAAAAGCAGCACCCAGGCAGACTCTCCCCAGCTCTGAGGACAATGGATCACAGAGGAAAAAGCAATGACTCATCTGCCAACAAGTTACTATCAAAGCAAAAACCAGGATCAATATCTCCAACGCCCAATACTGCCTGAACTGAGAGAGCAAGAAACAATTCAAGGTTAACAGCCATCACTCTGAACTACATCCAAAATTGAAACATGGAGTCAGACTATTGAATGAGCTAAGAGTCAGATTCTTAAAGCACTCAAACCCATCAAATCAGCACCAGATTTCAAACAACTTAACATCTATTGAATCCCTTAAAGAAAGGCAGATTTCCAAAGGAGTCAAACTAAGCAATCATGAAAGCCTTACTCAGATGACTAAAGAGGAATAAGGACTTCTAAAAAAGGCTCCACTCCTACACCCAACAGTCATGAGAAGACAAAGAAATAACCTCAGCAGTGCAGTGAAGCAATGATGAGACTATCCAACAGGAATTCAAGAAAGAAGACTCAGTAAACTACAGCAAGTAAAAGAAGTGATCCTAACACCAGTACTGAATTCTTCTTTATATGATCCTCCTGTAAACACAGGCAAACAGTTTATAGCCTTACCTCTGGTGGCTAGGCTTGGCGAACGAAGCTCCAGGGAGGGCTCCATNAGATGCTCAGCAATAGCACAACTGCTGGCATTTTAAGCTCAGTCCTAACCTCATTTAGCTCACTTCGTCTCCTAGTTCTTTTTGCTGATTCTGGTGGTGTTAATTCCAGTTCATTCACACACAAGGGATGGAAGAATTCAAAGATTAAATAAACCAATCCTCTGACAGTTGAGGAAAGTTGATCTTTGTTTAAAAACAAATAAGAAGAGCAGGAACGTTGCCTATTCACTGACTGCTCTCCCATTTCTGCTACATTCATTCCTCATTACACTGAGAAGTTCCTTGCATTCTCAGTTTCTCAGGTCAGGCCATCCCACCAAGTTCTGCCTCTGTTTGTTACTTATGAAACACACAGTTTGCAAAATGACATTTGGCCTTTTGAGGTTTTCAGTTCTTCCAACGATCCATTTCTTCCTTTGAAAGTGTCCTTTGGAAAGACTCAGATCTCTTTCTCCGAAGGAGAAGCAAACACCTGGGTTCAGTCAACTTGTTGCACCCAGCAGCTGCCCAGAAGGCAGGCTGGCTGGCTACAACAGCCTCTTCTTGCTATGAAAACCAGTAGATTTTGACCACTTCTAGCTTAGATTCACATCTGGAATACTGCAGCACTTTTCCCCCAACTACATTTATTTCCTACAAACTTGGCTGAATTGCAAAGTAAGGTGTTCAGCAGAGCAGATAACCAAAAGTTACAAGATGAAGAAAACTTCTTCACCTCTTGTCTTTCTCCAGTTTTTTACTTTAAAGTCATACTATGCCTGAAACATCTAGTCAAGGCCAAGGAGCTTCTATTGTACTTTAAATGTTGAAGAACCTGTGTTGTAAAAAATGGATTTTCAGGAGTTTACAGAGTCTTAAAAAGGTTTTATATGAACAAGTAATATGTCAAGTAATATCTGCTTCTTGTTATTGAAAATCTCTGTAGAAGAAATAACACTAAATTACCAAATCAACATGTTAAGGCCAAGTAGAAGGGAAAAATTCTGGAGTTACTAAAAGTAAAAAGCCCTAAGGGTTTTATAATAGCCCAGCTAACTCTTGGAGGAACACTCACTGCACGTATTTGTTTGCCAGACCAACAGCAGTTGTAAAGACCTTGGTAGGCAGTACTGTGACAATCCAATGACACTGAGCAAGGCGAAAGGAAGCAGCCCAAGAGGTTTAACTACTGAGAAGCTAAAGTTAGGAAAAGGCAAATGTGGGTTTCTTCTGTTCTCCATACTTGAACAATGTAACTGATGCCAATGGATATATGAAAGCAACTGAAGCACCCACTTACAGCAGATGTCATAGAATCCTAGAACAGTTCCAGCTGGAAGAGACCTTGAAGATCATCAGTGCAGCCTTTGTCCTAGCCCTAGCAACCTGCTAAATGATGCCTCCCAATGCAACATCTACCTGGCTCTGAAACACCTCCAGGGATGGGGACTCAAGCACCTCCCTGGGCAGCCTGTTCCAATGGCTCACAACCCTTGCAGCAAAGAAATTCCTCCTAATGTCTAACCTGAACCTCCCCTGGGGCAATTTCCNCTCTGAGGCACTAGACCTTGAAGAGCCTGCCTGTCTATCCTTAAACATCTATTTAATAATCAGTCTGTGATTCAGCTATGGACCTTTCTGCTGCTCTCTCCAGATTTTTACCAACTGCAGACAAGGTCAAAGAGCCAAAGAGCCCATTTCAGTCATCTCAGTTGAAGGTCTGAAGTTAATGTCTCTTCCTGCAGCACAGAACTTACACAAGTGTTTAACTGAATCAGGTGGAGAAACTCTCTGTAGTCAATCATCCTGATGTTTGTAAATGTGTTTGACTTTGCTATTACTCACCTGACTCCAGAGCTTTGTGCTCTCCTCAATACATCAATAGATAAACCCAGGTCATGGACAGATGGGTGTTATAATGCTTCCCCAAATATTAGTGATTTATTCCCAGCCTCTGAGATATTATTTTAATATATCTTACTTTGTCAATATAATTGTGATGGAATGCCCCTTCAGGTGAGTTGTAAAGATGAAAAGAGAAGCACCTCTGTTCAGAGGCAGAGAAATGAGGAAAAGCAAACAAGCAAGATGTATTAGATACTGTCTTATAACCACCTGTGTTTCAACAGTAATTAAATGCATGTAGACACAACATCTATCAGGTCCAGTTTAGATCTTTATGACTCTCCCACCACACATCCCTGACACAGCACACAGGCATGGCAAGTCATGCAGAGTAGCAGAGACCAGAGTATTCTTGTATGAAATAAAATCTGGACTAATAAAACTACTTGTCTCACAAATTTTAGAGCGTACATAGGTACCTGGAAATATCCTATGGAAAGTGAAGGCTTCCTGTTCACTTCAGCTCAAAGGTGATATATATTCACCTAGATGCTGTAAACAAGAATATTAAGCAAAAACCAAACCAAACAAAAAAAAATCAACCCCAAAACCCCAAGAGAAATAGTGAGACAACTGTACTATTTTAAAAGATCACAATGTAAGGAAATGCAAATGCTACTAACTGTAACCTTCATTCAAAATTTTCCAGTGTGAGTACCCTTACACATTCCTGCACTTTCTGCTAAGTGTGGGACTTAATATATTATTCTCTATAGGAAAAGATGTTTATCAGAAGACAGACATGACATGCAGCCAGCCTGAGTAAACATCATGGTTCATAATTTGTACATTTTGACATTTTGTGCAGCCTTAATGTTAAATTAATCTTGTTTTATTGCATTTAACTGAGCAGTAGTTGGAGCTGACAGCTAAGTTGCTACCACCATCAGAGCTCTGGGAACTGAATTTCTTTTCTCTTCATTTAAGCCAACTTTCTACAAGCTTCAATGATTTTGGTAGAAGAACTACCAGATCATACCTTCACAATGACAGAAAACGAGGCCCAGAGTCTTTCTGAGAGTCCTTCACCAACTGACAGATAGCTCCTTTCAAACATGCTTTGGGAGAAGCAGATGAAGGATCTTAAAATCTCTTGGGTTTCTCTTGCAGCTTCTCCCAGTTGCAAACCCTAAGCACTTTCCTAGCATCTCTGGAGCCAAATAATGGCCATCAAAGTCATTAGCATTTGAGAGGAAGAAAACCCCAACTGTCTTATCTGCAAATTGTGCCCCCAAATTTACCTACCCAGAGTGTCAGGCTGGATTACCATGGCTGACCAAGACTGACACTCTCTCGCAAGGCTTCATTATCATCTCATCCTTCTTTTAGGAGATTGTTAATGGACAAAGATACACAGCAAAGAATAAGAGTATAAAATGTAAATGCACGCGTGGAGTTCTTCTATCGCTTTCTCCCTCTCTCTTTCACTGGGTATAAATACAACCTCTCTGTCTCTCTCTAAATATATAACTATGCATCTTTGTGTAGTGCAGCCCAGGGCTAATGTTGAGCTGACAATAGTGGCACTAATGCTAATGAATTCTGATTATTCGGATCGGTCATTAAACTAATAAGCCCATCTCCAAATTAGCGTGGCTGCTTCAGCCAGCGAAAATTTAATCAAATCTGCTTCATTATATCAGACGTGGTGCACTTGGCAAAAGTGACTGCAGGAAAGGAGCAGGGGACCCTCATCTGATGATTTTATCACTTGACTGCCAGACCATGAAAAAAATCGGTGTGATGAATTATTTTTGTTGGGGTTTTTTTTCTGGGGGGAGAGGGTGTGGAGCAGAGGGTGTGTGCGTGCCACTGCTCTTGGAGCCTTCGCTCGTCTTCCCTCCAAATTAAACCAAACCCAGCCTCCCTTCCTCTGCCCTCTAACTGGTTTGGTTTTGCCACATCTTCCCCACCCCCTTCAACATCTTGGCTCTCTTCTCTTCCTTCCCCCAGGTCCTGCTTTGCCCCTATCTCAAAGCCTTTGCATGCATGACCAAGGAGCAGCTTTCAGCATGCGAGACAGAGGTTGATGAGACTTTCCTGAGCTATGCAGCAGCACAGCCTCTGCCTTGCCCAACTCCAGCCTCCTCATACATAAATTCACCCCCCTCTGCCTCCTTGTTTTTCCCTTCATTTCTGAATAAAAAATAAAGAAGAAAACATATCCCCTGGCAAAAAAAAAAAAACAAAAAACACAAACCAAAAACCACACATCAGTTTTATTTCTCTCCTTTGTTTTCACTTGGATTGTTAGCATTTTAAATCTGATGAGGAACATAAGTGCTGTGACTTACACACATATCTAGGTATACACAAGCATGGGGAGCAAGTAAAAAGCAAACTGGACACACAATCCCACAACATCTAACTCAGAATTACCTTTCATGGTTGTATTTTGTAGTACTCTTACACCTGTTTATAAAACAGAGGCGTGTTTCTTGATTTCAGTGGCAGTGCCACAAATTAACCACAATAGTCTAACAACTAAGTGTAGTCTAACAACTACAGTTCTTACATTGCTCCCAGACCTAGGTCCTCAGTCATCAATTTCTAGCACAGATTTCCTCTCCAAAGTTGAGATTCACTTCCCATGACTACTGGCTTTCAAGATCAAAAACAGTTACCCAGATTCCCTTTCCCTGCAAAAGGCAAAACAGGTGCTTCCAAAGGGCTACCCCCCCTGATTTCAATCATACATTTACCATTTCGAGGTAGGACAAATATTCCTGGATTATTCTCACTGTTTTCTGGTTTTCTTCACTACTGGAAATACAGATCTGAGTCTGACCTGACAAAAGTTACAAGTCTAAAATTAGGTAAGTTGAGTTCTGGACCAAGTTAACAATTAGACATGATATATCCTGGCCTGACAAAGTTTATGAGGATCTGAAACATCTAGGTGCACAAGATTGATCTGCACAGAAAGACTTATAACTGAAATCAGACACTGAAGATAAAGTTGACTGGAAGCCAACCAGGCTGTCAACAGCATCAAATACCATTGTACATATGTCTTCCTAAGAAAGGTACCAGGATGATACTTTGCCATCAAGCACATGAGCTCTAAGTACTAACAGGAAAGCAGGAAGAGAGGCTATGGATCTAATGTCATCAGTTCAGTGAGGCAAACAAAATGTATGTCCTCTTAGCTGCAAACAGGCTAAGATACAACTTACTTGTCAAGTTTCAGCATGTTCTATTTCCCACTTTGCTAAAGCACTCCTCCTGTTCCTTTCTGTCACCTGCTACTTCCACATGATCCCAAGCTTGGAGCAGTGGCTGGCACACCAGGAGCTGTGCTGCCATCCAGAGTGACCTGGACAGGCTAGGGACATGGGCAGGGAGAAACTTACTGACATTTAACAAGGGGAAGTGTAAAGTACTGCATGTGGGAAAGAACAACCCCATGGATCAGTACAGACTGGGAACTGATGTGTTGGAGAACAGCCCTGGGGAAAAAGCTCTAGGAGTGCTGGTGGCTAGGAGGATGCCCATGAGGCAGCAATGTGCCCTTGTGGCCAAGAGGCCAATGGCATCCTAGGATGCATGAAGAGGAGCGTGGCCAGCAGAGCCAGAGAGGTTCTTCTCCCCTCTCCTCTGGCCTGGGGAGGCCTCCCCTGGAATCCTGTGTCCAGTTGTGGGCCCCTCAGCTCCAGAAGGATAGGGAGCTGCTGGAGAGAGTGCAGCACAGGGCCAGCAAGATCCTGAAAGGAGTGGAGCATGTGCCCTAGGAGGACAGGCTGAGAGAGCTGGGTCTCTTCAGCCTGGACAAGAGGAGACTGAGAGGAGACCTCAGCAATGCTTAGAAATATGGGAAGGGTGAGTGTGAGGAGGAGAGAGCCAGGCTCTGCTCCATGGCATCCAATGGTAGGACAAGAGGGAATGGGAGCAAGTTGGACCACAGGAGGTTTAGTATTAACCTGAGGAGAAACTTGTTTGCAGTGCAGGTGCCAGAGCACTGGCCCAGGCTGCCCAGGAGGCTGTGGAGTCTCCTTGTCTGGACACATTGCTGTGTGAGCTGGTCTAGGTGATCCTGCTCAGGCAGGGGGGTTGCACTAGATGATCTTTCTAGGGCCCTTCCAACCCCTGACATACTGTGATAC
This sequence comes from Bucco capensis, assembly GCA_013396975.1. Classification (NCBI taxonomy): domain Eukaryota; kingdom Metazoa; phylum Chordata; class Aves; order Piciformes; family Bucconidae; genus Bucco; species Bucco capensis. The sequence continues at coordinate 135,874 of VWZO01016974.1, forward strand.
GCATCCTATCTAGTCATCTGTCCTTATGCAAAACACAGCCTATGGATCTCCTCCTAGTAGAGAGATCTCTCATCTATATACTCTTTGATTTTGCATGGAAGGTTCCATACAGACTGGTCTTACTATCCTTAAACAGCATCAGAGCCTTCCAGTAGGGTCTCAGTGCAATCTCCTTTCCTTGACCTTGCTTAGACTATTAAGTGGTTCAGGGTGATTCTGTTCCTCCTCCTTGCCCTGGTAAGGCTTCAGAACTCACTTATTCAGTAAGACATTTTGATTTGAAGAACTGAAAAGCTACAAGACAATTAGTCTGAATGAGGCTATGTGTCTATATATATACAGCTAGGAAAGGAATTCAGGTCTTGTGATTCAAGTGTTGGCTATTAGACAACTCTTCCTTTCAAGATTCCGGTGGATTACACTCACAGAGGGTTCTCTTTTGCTGGCCCACATAAGAAAGGAGGAGGGATAGCAGTGACAAAACATGTCAAGTCCTCATTGAAAAGAACACATTGACATTATGGGAAGCAATGCAAAAAGGAGCCTCCTACCTGAAACTGGAAACCATAACAGAACTGACTATCTGTGCTCTGCTGCCCTGGAGAAGAAAGCCAAGCAAGCTCAAGAGCAAACATGGAGAACAAATGGCTGCAAGCCTTAAGTCAGAAGTTAATGGAAAAAATATTAATGTGGCAACAAAAGAACTAGAGAGAATATGAGCAAGCAGCTCATAGAAGAGAATGAGGAACAAGGCTCTGCTCCTTGCTTGGATGAGGTTCATCAGAATATTCAGAAAGGGGTGAAATGCACTCTTGTGCAATGGTACTGAGTGTAAGCTAAGCTCAGTCATGGATAAAACAGAAGCAGCTCCCTGTCACACAGCAGTGTTTGAAAAAGTCCCAGATTTAGCAAAATAATGTAGAGATTGCTCTGGATGCCAAGTACTAACAGCAATGGCAAGCTATCATTCAGGAAGATCTCTCTGTCACCACAGTCTTTCCAAGACCTTATCAATTCCACCCTCCAAAATAAATTAAAATAGCATAACTCTGGAACTAGAACTCTCAAACCATGGTGTTCTTGGAATGAGAAGTAATACCCTCATTCTTCAGTGACCCCAGAACAGAGATGAAAGCACTCAGGAACATGCAAAAGAAAGATGTAACCCAGACTTTCAGACATGAAAGGAACCAAGGAAGAGACAATAGGAAATGAAGCTCAGGCACAGCAAAGCAGCCTTGCTCAGGCAGAGACAGGCTGTGTCTCATTCACTACCTCCCACTTCTACCCATTTGTGAGAGAGACACCACAGAAAAGGAGCCAGAAAACACTTTGAAAGCCATGACCATGGAAACGCATTTAGAAAAACATTTCACTAAGCAAAGCTAGTTGACCTCACTATGCCTTCAAATCAACACAGCAGAAACAATTCATTTTCTTTTTTGCCCAGGAATTAGTGACAGTCAGGATATAGGTATGGAGAGAGCTGTACACACACACACACAGAGCAAGGTTGCTATGAGAAAGGTTCAGGCTCTCCTGTCCTATTGCCTGGAGGAGGCTGGGACATTTAGCTCGTCCTCTGAGAGGGCCAGGGAGACCTTTAAAAAATGACACACACTTTGGGTGTTCTCAGATTGAAAGAGACAGGTATTCTGGTGGCCTTCTCAACTCTCTTTTCAGTCGTCAAGCCCAAACTTCATTGCAGACATGAACTATCCCCTCCTCTAAAAGGCCTGGCCATAGATCTGTGTCAGCAGTGATTAGCTGTTGCCTGGCACGTCATCCATTTGCCATTTGTTAGGCCAAACATGCCAACATTGGTAATCTAATCTTTGGCCAGCGACGGCCTCTTCCAGGTTAAATGTATTAAAGGAGGGGAGGAAACCAGGCTGATTTCACAGGCTGTGGCCTGCAGCTCTCTAGCATGGCCTGACCCCCCCCCTTCCCGCTCCTTTTCCCTGGAGATTGCAGGGGTCAGGACCTCCACAGCATGGAGCAGAGTAAAACACTAACAGAGAGAGAGGAGAGGATATTGGAAACATATTCTCAAGGCCTCAGTGCTTTGGAAATCTGAGAAGAACATGAGGCGTTAACTTCGAGCTTTCACTGCTGGGGTCTGTGTCTGTGTCTGGGTGTGTGTGTGTGTTTAAAAAAAAACATGTTTGAACAAGAATTTGATAAAGATATCCCTAAGACAAGGTTGAGGAGTTTTAACACAGCAGCAGCAAAAAATGTAGTGCTCTGTGCATGGGAGAATCCATGCTACAAGACACCTTAACCCACAGCTCCTATGTGGGGAAGGATATTTTAAGGAATATCAAGTACATCTTCTCCAGCAACAACTTTTCACTTTCAGCTGCCATAGATTTCAATGCACCCAGTGCTAACAGCACTGTTTGGTGGCCTGGCAGGAGCAGATGCTCCTGGGAATTCTGAAAACTGAGGATTATGTAGCTGAAATGAAACAAAATAGCCATGAGGATTCTCAGAGAGTTGTTTTTCCCCCAGAGGTAAGGAAACTCTTCTACAGAGGAGCCACATACTGTTTGTCTGGGACCACTTGGAGGTCTGTCTCAAGCACAGGAGCAGAGTGAACTCCCTGATGAGACAATTTCACTCAAATTAGGGCTGAGAAATGAACAAAAGGCTTGAACACAAAAATACAGACTCGGGCCCACAGAGAACACCAGAGACAGGCTCTGCAGCAGCTACAGATGAAAACACTTCTGAAAGACTTCCCAGAAAGTTGCTTTCCTTGCTTGGAAAACAATACTCAGAATGATCCACAAATGACCCCCCAAAAAAGAGATCTCTCTGGCTTTAGTCCACCACAGCAGCCAGAATTCTGTTGGTTCCCAAAAAGCTCATGGATATGAGCTGCCCATTCTCATTATAATCACTGCTTTTATTTCTGTGTTTCTCTCCCAAGCTTAGCTTGGGACATGCATATCTTCTGCTCTGTCAACAACCATGTACCAGAAGGGAATTTCCTACTCAGCCACATGAAAACTGTAACAAGTACTCAATGCCCATTCTGCATGAAAGACAACATCCTTGTGCAGTGTCAAACTCCACACTTAACATGATGGCAAACCTCTATTCCCAGTGTCTCAGAACAAAAATACTCTTTGTGTGTTGGAATTGCTGCTTTCCTTTGGGAGAAATTTTTAATCAAGCTAAAATATTTGTGGTAAAATGTAGACTGTTCCTAGACACTGAGAGTTCCCAGATGCTTACTGAATGCTAACTTCAGGAAGCCAATTCCTTCTTTGTAGTTTGCTTGGTGGTAATGTGTGTTTTTTGTCAGTTATTTCTTGGGTGCTAATTCATTCAACATCAAATAGGCTGCTGACACTAGGCAGGGGTGGAAGGTGGAAGCCATCAGGGAGGGAAGAGCCAGCAGCACCTTGGATTGTGCTGGCAATTTGGTGCTACACATATACAGAACCTGACACCCAAAAGAAGGCATTTAATACCACTGATGCTAAGTGGAACAGACAGGACATAGCAGCTGCAAGCAAACTTCACTTTCTTTAATCCTGTGTTCCTGCTTAACATCCCCTTCAAGAGAAGAATGGATTGAGGGAGATGTCTATGATCTGTCTGAAGAGATGACAGATGAGACTGAGGCTTCAGGGGGTTGCTAAAGGACAATGACTCTGGGCAGTGAAAGGCAAGTGCCATCCCATTCACCAGTTATACTCAGCAACATAGTCTGGTGGCTCAGGCATCCAAAAACCTCTGTCCAGACTTAATTCGTACTGCTTGGGTCTGGCCTCCCAAACACCAGTGTTAAAAGAGTAAGACTTTTCACATGAGCTCATCCTATGATCCTCAAATGCTACAAGTGAGGTTTACACTATCTGGTTCAGGCTTAGAAGTAGAAAAGGCAGAACTGCATCAAAAAAGCACTTTATCCCACTTTTCCCAGTTGCTTGTCTCAAATTGACAATAGAATCTCATGGCTGAAGGAGCTGTTTTACCTAGCAAACCCACCTCCCATCACAGACATGTTAGCAAGGTCTCCTGAGAAAGATCACACTCACTTGGGTGTGACTCATAGACCTGAGAGCTATGGGAAGTATCTCATTCCTATTAAGGACTTGGGAGAGAGTGTCAGAGAGCCCTGCTGAAATGCTCCAACTAGAAACCCCTCAGGACAGGTCCTTCCTCAGGTCTGGAATCTGGAAAACACTTGCCTTACTTCACATGCCCTTCAAACGATCTGCAAGATCTGGCTCTGAAGCTTACCTCTCTCCTAGATTTTATTTCTCCCCCAGAAAGAAAAGTTAAGTGAGTTCAGGAAATATTTTCTGGTTTGGACAATGGTTCTATTTTCCTCATTTATTATGTCCATTCTCTGTGCAAAGCCACAGCTGAGGATGGCTGGATTTATAAATATGTTTACTGTAATGAATTTGATGGGATAACTCACCATTTCCTGCTCTGGCCCAAGTCCATCCTTCAAAATATCCTTTTCCTTTCTGCTCTCAGGTTTGAGGTTTGTTATTTTGTTCCTCTGTTCCAACTGACAAGGGTGAAGTGCACTGAAGCCTGAACCTGAGACCTACTGGTGTCAAACAGGTTTGATATTAGATTTGTACAAGATTACTTAAATTAATGTTTACTGACTGAGTTGCATTTTGGATCAGGTCCTTGAACTGCAGGCATGCTTTTTGCAGAAGGAAGCTGTTTAGGGTCCTTTAGCACTGTTAAGAAACAGAAAGGGAGCTGCAGTGGTGAATTATTGGTATGACATTACTCTTGGGACCCCAAAAAAGAAATCCTATTAAATAGAGTCCTTGTGATCTCATCGCTGTGTATTTCATGACTCTTCAAGAGGTTCTGCTAAAGTCATTCACAGAAATTTCCCCTGGAAAGGCTCAGGGGAGAAATGGGCTGGATCACCAGTTGGTCTGTTTAACATTTACTGCCTCTGAAAGCAAGAGTTTTCTTTCTACAAGCGGTACCACTGTCTAAAGATGTGTGGAGATTGCTGGAGGAAAAAGAAAATGCAGCCAGGACACAACAGCTCCCCACATTCTGCCTTCCTAGGGAGCCCTCAGATCACAGCACACCATCATATAATACAAGTGTACTACTGACACTGTGCCCACTGATAACAAGAACTGTTAATATACACTGCCAAAAGTCACAGTGTGCTCTAGCAAGGCCACACTCTGCTAGAAATGCCTGAAATCTTAAACTAACACAACCCCTAAGCAGAATGCCAGAGAGCTCTCTCTAGGATATTGCCAATACTCAATTTTACAGAGGAAGCCCAAACCCATGCACTCTCTGACAATTAACAGAGAGGTGTTAATGAAATTCTCCTGTACAAAAGGCTTCCTTGGATAAGAACACAGTTCACTACTGACCTAATCCCTCTGGATGTTTTCTGTCTGCTACAGAGCCTGCTTACTGATTACATTAATTCAGCAATTGTAGGAAATTAATTCTTACCAAGACATGATCTGCAATCACTTATCCTTTCTCACTTGCACTATCCTTTCTCACTCTGAGTATCAGTCAGGATAAAGTCAGAATTTTCAAAACATTTCTCTTAACAGCTTGCACAGCCAAATTCATGCCTGCAGCACTCCAGTAGCTGCAACTGGAGAGCAGCCCTGCAGAAAAGGCCTTGGGGTGCTGGTGGCTGAGAAGCTGGCCATGAGCAAACAGTGCACGCTGGCAGCCCAGAAGCACAATGGCATCCTGGGCTGCAGCAAGAGAAGCGTGGCCAGCAGAGCCAGAGAGGTGATTGTGCCACTGCACTCTGCTCTGCNTGAGAACACAGAAGAGAAATCTCAATAATTTGATCTAGCTTTATATGCTCTGAGATGAAGGAAAAAGATCTCCAACTGAAGGAGAAGTGTACACAGAGAGAAAAATATGTTTAAAAGCTGAGACTATTATTTGATTACATTCTATGTACATAAACAGTAGTATGATTAATAGCTACAAAAAAGCTTTACAGACTGGTATCAGCATCAAGCAGTGTTGTTTCCCCATTTACCCCCTAAACTGGCCAGTCTGGTTGTTGCTCCACTGCAGGAGGTCCAGGTCTCTCATACCATGCCAGAAACACACCCTTCACTTCCAAAGAGCAGTGGGCAGGTGAATCTCCATTCCCCAGGATGCTCAGGCACACTCACAGCCCCTGGGACACTGCCACAGCACACACCTTTGCTGTGGACCACACAAGGCCTTGGGCATTGTTTCCCTCTCAGACAGTTATACAGATGAAAGTCTAAAGCAGCACTTTACATTCTCAGAACTGATTTATCACATCACTGCTCCATACAGTTTTAGATTAACTCCCTGTTAGAAATATCTCCATTTCTTCTGCATATTTATAAGAACATGGCACCTGTAATGTTTTGCACAGAATCCTTGGCAGTGTAAGAAAGAAATCTCTTTCTGTTCAAGTTTCCTTACTGCATGTTCCTGGGCTGACTACTCATAACAGACATATTTCCTAATATTTTTTTTTGTTCTGACATCCTGGTGGTATAAAGTTCAAAGCTCAACACTTCTTGAAGCACAAATGCTCCCAATGACCTTTCACTGAAGTGCACATGACACATAAACTACTCCTAAGTTTTCTTTGCTCTCCAACAGCTATTAGCAGAGAGCATCCCTCACCCTGAGCTCTATCACAGGTGTTGCCTCCTGCCACAAGCAGGTGTCATTAGCAAACATCAGTGACTTTCACTGAAGGTGACATAAAGTGACACAAAAGACTGGAAAGACTTGAGAAGGAAAGGAATGGGGCAACAATTTTTTTAGTGTTCTCTGGCTTTGGGTGGGTTGATTGGTTTTTTTTTGTCAAACTTAACACTATTAACATTAACATACAAGCTGAAGTAACTTTCCTTAAAAATTCCCTTTCTCTTCAGTTAAGTCTCCAGAGTCCATACTATCTCTAGCAAACACAAGCAGTGTTTCAGGAAAAGAGGTAACTTCAGATTCCTGCTATTTTCAAGACACAAGCACTATATATAAACCAAACACACAAACAGAAAACCCTTAGAGGCTTTCATCATAAGAAGCAAACTAAGGCCAAGCTCAAAAAACAAACACCAAACATTAAAATGAAAGGGAAGTATTTTGCAAGTTCTCTTCAAGAACACATCTGCTTCATGGCTGCCTACACAAAGCCACCACAAGAAAACTCCTTTTTCTATCCATGTAGCACCATTTTTCTAGAGCCTGAGTCAGTCAAGCTCTGTCCTGGATTGCAGCTGCATCAACTCTGCTCTGCAGAAGAAGGAGGCAGCACTCCAGAGAAGTGAGGCCAAGTTTGCTCTTCATGTGAAAACCAACCTTTCTCTGCAACATACATGAAAAGGGAGAAAAGCAAGTGTTTCATGCTGGAAAATACTAAGCAAGACAAAATATACTCAAAACAATAAAATAAGCTTAATCTTTAGCCGTGAAAGCATTAGGTTTTTAGCTGGATTTTGCCACGTGGCTGTCACACAGTGTTCAGCCTCCTCCAGTGGGACTGTCCAAGAGCCAAGGCCCACAGTGGGATGTGTGTGAGCTATCAGGGTCAGGAATCACTTCCTGTCTCCTTTCTTACCAGGCAGCAGTTGAGCTAATGGATGTTACAGTGTTACAGTATCCCAGTATCCCAGGGGTTGGAAGGGCCCTAGAAAGATCATCTAGTGCAACCCCCCTGCCAGAGCAGGA
>VWZO01016974.1:143583-193936 GCA_013396975.1 Bucco capensis
TTCTCCAACACATCAGTTCCCAGTCTGGACTGATCCATGGGCTTGTTCTTTCCCAGATGCAGTACCTTACACTTCCCCTTGTTAAATGGCATTAAGTTCCTCCCTGCCCATGTCCCTAGCCTGTCCAGGTCACTCTGGATGGCAGCACAGCCTTTTGGGGTTCCAGAAAACTGGGCCTTACCCCTTTTGGGGTTTTTTTTGTTGTTGCTGTTGAGGGTTTTTCCCCCCTCCTTCTTCTTTCTTTAGAGGAGACAGATTTCTCTGTGCTGTCAGTCTCAGGGATGAATGTGAGGAGAGGGAAAAACAGGCAAGAAAGGGTAAGATTATAGTTCACTGGGGTTATAAAGTCCCAACAGAACAAAATATGGTTGGGCTGCTCCACCTGAGCTATTGTCTGAAGGATTTTTTTCCCTCTGATAATCTATTCCTTCCGGTGAGAGCAGCCCCATACTCTATACGTGAGCTTTGCCTGCAGCTCCCTTCACATCCCATCAGGAAAGACAATATATCCTAAATACCTTTGTGATATATGGCCAATAGCCCCTTTCAATTTCCAATCACTCTCTTCACTTCTGCCCATCTGTTGATTGGAATCTGTGCTGAGGATGATGCATATTTCTTTTGTGAGCTGGGTACAAAGCTGGGGGAAGCTCACAGAAGTCAACTTCCTGGGGAATTGAAGCAATGGCTCTAAATTACAGCTGGATAGAGGGATGCTCTGATACACATGGCTCCCCCAACTCAGCAGTAAATCAGATAGCAGGCACCTCTCATGCAGCTGTATGAGGAGAGGAAGGTGCTATTTCCTATCAGGAATAAAAGAAAGGCAAAGGAGGATGACTAAGGAAATAAATGGAAACTTTTATCTGTACAGAACAAGCAATTTGCAGAAGTGATTTGGGAAATGTAAATGTTTAGGAGAGGAGGAAGAGAGAGCAATACCTACTTTTTGTAAGGTGCAATTTTTAAGCAAGGCTTTCTTGTTGTATCCCTGCCATCTGGCTCTTGAAGGAAAAGACAATCAGATCTAGAGATCACTCCTTGTATTTTCAGAGCGTGGAAGGTACAGAGAAATTCTCTTTTCAACCCCTGCTGGTGTGAGGAGTGTGATGCTCTTGGGACTATTTCAGCACAGTTTAGAGAGGACTTGGGTTGCTCCTGTAAGAGATCTTACAACACAGCAGGAGTTTTCCCAAACTCCTGATGCACAGACTGACACCATGATCCTAGATCCAAAGAGAAGGAATTGAGCAGACATTTATTCCAGCCTGGGCTTCTTATTACATTGAATCTCTTCTTAACAATCTCTAGGTGCAGAGAGTCTCTTATTTTTCTCTAAGAGAAAACTCTTCCCAGCTCACAGTCACCAGATTCCCTCCTCTGATGAGCCCAAAGTGAAGAACAAGGTCATCCCTATTGAGTTGAAATACAAGACCAACACCTGAGGATGTGACAAATGGGATCCTAACCACTGCTTCATTTCAGCTTCACATCCTTGCTTTTTCCAGTGACTCCTGCTCACAGCTGCTCTTATGAGAAACAGTCAAGGGATCTGATTTAAAAAAATCTTGAAAAAGACACTGCTTTTCTGTCTTCTTTGTTCCTTTCCCAGAATGTGCATGCCTTTATGAGATTACAATCAGAATCTCATCAGTAATTTCCAGCCAGTGCAAATTAAAATAATGCAGTTTGCCATTCCTTGCTTTCCTGAGAAGCCAGGACAACACAGAGGTTCACTCACAACAGATATCCAACACCCAGATTTGTACAAGGAACAGAATTCATCCTTCCTCAGTTGGAATATTTATTTTGGATGAGTAAATATTGAAATACCTTCAAATTGGGGAGCACATCCATTTGTTAATTTATTATTTAGAATTAGTCAAGCAATTTTTATAACCTTTTTCATGACCTCTAGCTAACAAATGACTTGTTACTAACCCTTCAAACTTTCCACACAATTAAAAAATGATTAACAACTGATGAATGGGCTACAATTGAAGAAATTAGGTTGCAATTAAGAGGACATTGCAATGAATGTTTAAAACTACTTGGATTATAATTAGAACCAGATCAACTACGAAGGTCACTCTGGAGTGGTGCTCTTGTGGCATCAGAGATAATTCAGCCAATAAAGCTGAGCAGTGAGATTTCAGTGGTCACTGCTGGCACAGGAACATGCTGAAATCCTCCTCAAAGGATTAACTGAGCCAGCAAAGCCAGAGGCTAATCTTAAAACTGACCCCAGGCCTCCTCCTTTAAGCTGCAGTTTTGTCAGTGTGGTCCTTTCAGAAGCAAAACTTGTTGCCTTTCTCTCTTGAGAGCATCTCAGTGTCTCACCCAAAGAGGACATAAGAAATACAAGGGCATGAGAGCAGAAGAGACACTAGCAGCTAGCACTTGCTCTAAGACTCAAGACTAGATCTTTGATGTAAGCAAGTGACTGGTCAGATGTCACCAACCACTCTAGCCAACTACGGTTGTGTTTTCAGTCCAGTGTCATCCATGGAGGCCTGAAAGCCAGGGAACTGCACAGAAAGTACTGGGAATACATTGGCTGTTCTGTCAATCTCAGCCATATTTCAAGGCACTCAAAGGAAAGGATTTTCCATATTTCAAAGGGGCTGGACACTCATCTCAAATGGCTTCAGGCAGTTTTGAACATCTCAGTCAAGAGCTACTACTTCACCAACTCAGCACACTAAAAGCTGTCCCTCAATTTAAAACAAACTACCATCAATATTTATTCAGTTTATCATTTATGCAGAGCCACTGCTCTGCAAAAAGCCAATAATTACTAAATCCAAGCCAAGAAAATGTAAAGATTCATCTGACAAAACTTTGGGCTCACACACATGCAACTACAGAAAACAAAACCTGAAACACACAAAGAGAAAATCAACCATTTTGATTGTTCATTTTCTTCCAAAGGTAACCAACTGCAGTACTGCTGTCAAATGCAAGAGCCTGTGCAGCTACATAGTGCTCTGTGCTTACCCTCATGGTCATTCCTTGTCCCACTGACCAAAACATTGTCTTTTACTGCACTCATGTTTCTATCATATTTGCTTCTCCCTCCTCAGCACCAAAAAGAAATGGTATCACATTTTTAATCAAATTATTACTCCAGAAGACTTCATCTTTTGTGAATCCTCTCTATTTTTCTGCTCTGAGAGATGAGTTAAGCCTTTCTTTTGTATTTTGAGCAGTTCCCAGCACACAGCCAGACCTGAACAAAGAGCAGGCCATGTGGCTGCATCTGCTACCACAACACAATGGGTGCCTGGGCAAGTGAGTTAGCAGCACACATGTGCCAAAGGTGTTGTATTGGAGCCTCTGTCAGTATTAGAGCCTCTGCCAGCATCTCTAAGACTAAAGACTAGTCTTTAGCCCAACTAAAGATGCTGGCCATGTGGACACCTGTCCAGCTGGAGTGGATGGCATGAACCAGTTCTGTATACTAAAAGACAGCTGCTGCTTAGTAGCCTTCAACCCTAGTTTGGGGAAACACTGTCTTCTTTTTGGAGCATGTCCATTCATGATTTCATCCCAAACCCAGCTCCTCAGACTGTATCAAACACTGTATCCTAAGGAAAGATAATACAAGTGACATTACTGATGTGCTATTAGCAATAGCTTGCACTTCACCTCACTTATCATCTGAGGATCTCGAAGCAGACAGCAAGAGATGGGGAAACACCACTACAGTTAGTGCCCCACAAGCACTCACCTAGCAAGAACAGGATGACTAGGCTGGCCTAGTGTAGCTGCCTCTGGATGAGATTTGTTCCATGGAATAACTCTTTGTAGCTCATTTGTTTCTTTTTTTTCTCTCCAGGACAAAGGCTGAAGGCTCTTTCTAACATTCAAAACTCTGCCCTGGTTAGGCCCCACCTGGAATGCTGTGTCCAATTCTGGCCCCTCAGCTCCAGAAGGATAGGGAGCTGCTGGAGAGAGTCNCAAGTGGTAAAGCAAAGAGATTTCCAGACACTTGGTGCCTGTGCTGCAGCTGCACATCTGAGACAGCTCACCTAACAGGTAAGGCTGGATGTCCATCTTCAAAACTGAGCCCTGATGTGAGGGATCAAGGGAACAACTCAGCCTCACCTGCATGGAGCTGAATTCAGTCCTTGATTTCAGAACCAACTGCCATCCTCAGGCTTGCTCCACAAAACTGAATCAACACTCAGCTGAGCTAAGTGAGTTTTGCCCTAAACAGGAGACTTTGCAGAACAGGAAAGAGAGAGCTCTGCAGATTTAAAACAGAGAAAGGAGCTGCAAACTAGGCTGAGTTTTGATTTGGGGAAGGTTAATCTTAAAATGGAATGGAGCAAGGGGTAATCTACAGACTATCACAAACAGGTATTTCCAGAGAAAGAGGAAACTACTCAGGTCAGGGGATAACTATGGATGCCTTGTTCAAATATCAAACACAGCATGAGGAGGAGAACATATACACAACAACAAAGAAGACAGAAGACCTAAAACTCTGTGCTATCTCAGACCTCTTCAAACTAGCATCACCAGTCTTTCTTTTTCCAGAGAATTCAATATTGATTGAATTCACTATTAAATTGCCAAGGCCAGGTGGGAAAAGCAAATGACCCTTTGTGACCAAATCCAGAGCTGATGTAAAGCCTCCAGAGCAGTTCCAGCTTCCCCTAGGCCTGCCTGTGCTACCACCACCCACTGTCCCTTCTGATGTCAGGTTGATGGATTACAACTTCCTAATGCAGGACTGATGCATTATGACATCCTAATGTTGGGACGATTGATTGTGACTCTGTTTTTAAGTCTGGCTTACTAGGCAATTATTGACACCATCCATGCATTAGAGCCCTAATCCAGCACAAAAGGGCTGACAGGCCAGAGCTGTGGGAAAAAGATTAACCTATTCCAAATTTTATAGATCAGGGTGAGACAAGGCTCCTTCTGGGACAGGGCCACCCTCTCCTCACAGCCCTTTGGAGACGGCACAAACTAAACAGTTTATGCCACATCTTGAAGAAAATTGCTTTCTCCCTTCACCTTTAAGTGGATTCAGACACTGGCAGTTGACTTGGGAGTGCTTTGGGGTCAGTGCACACACGCCGGAACACAGAGAGGAGGGGGGAGAAAACAATCCCAATCAAGGCAAGAGAGAGGGAAAAGGCAATGCTGTCAGCTCCTAGCCTCCAACATCTGTGAGTAATGGAAGTGCGGAACCAAGGCTGGGAGCAGCGAGGTGAAGGGAGAAAGGGATGCTTGTAACAGTGACAAACAAGTCTGAAGGGACTTCTCTCCTCTCAAATGTCACTGGGGGAAGCAGACAGGAGACGGGGGAGGTAAGGAAGAGAGAAGGTCAGGGCTGTAATACCCAGAGCGAGTGGACAATCAACTGTTTGCAGCTGGGCTAGGAAATGGCGAGGCAGTTGCTGAGCACATCTGGCTCCCTCGCTGCGCGCCATGGGGCCCACCTGGTTCTAATCATCCTGGGATCACCTTTGAAAAACAGAACTTAATCATGGGCCTAGTCCTAGCAATAGTGTTACATCCAGACTTCTCTCCAGGGGAGCAGAGGGGAGGAAGGGGGGAGAAGAGCAGTTAAAAAAAAAAAAGATACAAAAGAAAAAAAGATATATCTACTTCTCTCTGTTTTGCTCAGGCAAGCTTGGAACTTGGTCAACAATTGGTCAGGTTAAAGGGAGTCACCTCTCCTTTTCTCCTCTTTGCATTTGATTCCTTCTTAGTTGATTGTTATGGAGACACATCACACGTGTGTGGGTGCTAAAGAGCCCAGCAAGTAGAGAAGAAGCTATTTAAGGAGGCACTGCCTTTTCACCCCACCTCCTGCCACCACAGAACTGGACAAATGCACTGTACTTTGCATTACAAGATATTATACCTTTCCTGGAGAGTCTTCAAGAACTCAGCTAGCAGTGCCATTAGGACAAGCTTCCCATGGCTCAGAAAAGACCCAAACAGCATCATCCTTCACCATAATAGTCAAAATGGAAGTCTGCCCCAGCCACACTTTCCTTCCAATGCTGTCTGGCAGCAGGTGCTCAGGAGAAAGAGTCAAGAAACTGTGCAAATAGAGTAACCACCCCTGGCACCACCTCACAGGTCTGATCAGCCAAAATTTTGAAGGTATGCTTTCTCTTTCAGATTAATTTAAATCAATCCAGACATTTTCATCTGAAAAATGTTGAGGAGGAAGGGAGAAGACAGGCTAATCTAGCCTTGGACATCCTGAAAGGACCAAAACCAGTTCAGCTGTTGCAAAATATCCACATCATTTGCTCTTCTACTACCATTTAGAATCAAGCCATGTCAGTATCTGAGGAAAAAAAACAAACAACAAAACCACAGCCCTCTTCACCTTCAGTTTCTTTACCTCCTCACATTTAATCTCTACCATTTCTCATCTCCAGAAAAGCATCATCTGTGATAGAGGTCATGAGGTTCTTGGACACATTACAAAATGAGCATTCACTGTTTTTTTCATACTACTTTTCCATAATAATTTGAGGACATCCAAAGAAGGTAGCAGATGTCAGGCTCAGGCTAACAAAGGCAGCACTTCTTTCAAGAGACTGCTGTGAAAATGATGGAACTCATTGCCATAGGATGTGACAGACATCAAGTGTTTACATGGATACAGACAAGATCCAAAAGGGAGAAAAAGCAGGAATCAGTCTTTAAACTAATGCATTCTAGGACCAAGAAAAAGGTATTGGAACCACAGCATCCCTAAAGAAAAAACAACGTAACTCATTTTTACAGACTAGTTGCTGCAGTAACAGTAGGTTAGTTCATGAAGCCAAGGTCTCAGCCTTATTTCTCTCCCTTCAAAATGAGGGGAAAAGATGTTATTTCTAGACAACTCCCACTTGAGTCAATTATTGTAGTAAAAACTCCAGGAAAGATGTTTCTTTCAGTTCCTTACAGCCTGGTCTGTACTGTAGGACCCAGAAGCATCCTGGATCCAAGTGTGCATGAAGACACGACTTGACAAGAATCAAGATGTGCACTTGACACCTCCTAGTAATGGAAATGAAACCTCAAACCTTCAGTTCTACTTATCAAATACTTCAAATAACCTTTCTGCTAGAGTTAAGATCAGATCATGAATAATCTTCTGTGCATGTAGTTCATTTTGTCACAGATACTGAGGTTAGATGCACTGGAATGTTTCAGCTACTTCACACTGTTGTCATGCTGCAAAGGAGCTTTAAACACAGCTTAACCACACCAACCACAAGTTGGTTTAGATCTCATTAGAAAAATGACTTAATTTCCAGTGTAATCTTGTACAGGAGCTCAAATCTGCAACAGCAACAGCATCACTATTGTAATATAATCTAGAACTATTAGAGTAAAAATAAACATAGGCAAAGAATATTTTACAAATGTTAATTATTACTAGAGGAGAAAATCCTGTTAGGTAGGTATGTGATAGCAACAGTTACCTTATTTTACAGGCAGAGAAACTGAGCCAGAGATTAAGAAGTTAAGTGACTTGCCCAAGGCCATGAAGAGAAGCAAAGTTAGAGCAAAGACTAATCAGCAGGAATTCCCAGCAGCCCTGCAGGCTACAAAGCCCTTTTCTATGCACCTTTTTCACAATTCCCAAATCAGTTCCACTTGACTCCAATGGCTTCTGAAGAGATTTCCTGATAACAAGACTTGCCCCACAGAGAATACAGAGGGAGTGTGCAACTAAGACTTTAAAACTCATCTTGATTTTTAGGAGGTTGGCTGCACATTCTTTCTCCACTTTAACTTGGAAGCAGTGTAAGAGCATCCAAAAGGTCTTAACACAACAAAAAGCAAACCATCTGACTGCTCCATACCTGCCTAAAGCCAAGCCCTGGCAACTGCCTGAGAAAGACCTGAGGCTTTGGTAGCCAGCATCTCACACTATTTTCCTGTACTAAAAAACTTTCCCATCCTAGCTGCTTTTGCCCTGTAAAATGACACAAGGGAAGACAGCGACCACTAACATTCCTTGGAAACACAAGGCTTGCTGTGCCACCTGCAGGGCTAGCTGGAAAAAGTGCCTGCTGTAGGGATTAACACTGGCTTGAAGTCAGGAGACACTTTCTATCCAGGCTGGAACAGCTTTGCTACATCGAATTAGCATGGTAAGCAAGAACTGAACATGGACTATATGGTGACTCTGACTCACTCCAGTGGGACGGCTCACTCCATTCCTGCCTGGCCTCACCTACCTGGGAAATTCATGTTCTGTTGAATGGGGGAACCTAAAATAACCCCCAGAATGCAGATGAGAATCAAAACCAGTTTACCTACAAGTTCTGTGGAATCCTTTCCTACCTGTACCTACCTCCATTTCCCTCTGCACTGAGCTGCAGCTCTTCCCCAGGACTTTCACATTCTGTTTCACTTCTGATTGAATGCAATTATCTCCCCACCATTAGTTACTAATATTTCTCCAAAATCACACTTTTACTCAGTATTTTGCTGGAGCAAACAACCTAAAGTTGTTCATTATTTGGCCTAAGTATGTACCTAACATTAACCAAGAAAAAGATCAGAGCTCTGGATGGTTAAAAAAAATGTATGTTCCCTTTCAGCTGAGGCTAGCTTTACTTTCTTTACTGTTTGTGAGAACCTGCAGTGGAGAACTGCAGCAGTCAGAAGCACAGAATGTCAGGGGTTGGAAGGGCCCTAGAAAGATCATCTAGTGCAACCCCCCTGCCAGAGCAGGATCACCTAGAGCAGCTCACACAGCAATGTGTCCAGGCAGCTCTGCAATGGCTCCAGACAAGGAGACTCCACAGCCTCCTGGGCAGCCTGGGCCAGTGCTCTGGCACCTGCACTGCAAACAAGTTCCTCCTCAGCTTAATACTAAACCTCCTATGGTCCAAGAAAAGAAGAGATCTGTTAAGCCATTGTGCCTTTGCTCCTAGTGACATATGCTGGACAGGCAGTCCAGAATCATGAAGTTCTCTTTATCTGATCCCTCTGCCACCAGATGATTATTCCCCAGCACACTGATTGCTAGTGCTTTCTGCAGTGCAGTTTAATGTCCCAAGATGTAAGGTTTCTACCACTTTCCCTAGAAAATCCTTTGCATAGCCTAGTAGATTTGGCCCCTGGGGAGACTTTTTTCTTGTGTTTGGTTTCACTAAGAAGCCTTGAAGGTGTTGGTCAGTGATTGATTATTGTTTGTATTGTGGTAGCACCTAGAGGCACCAGCTGAAACTGCAGACCTGTTGTGCTAGGTACTGTACAACAGCTCGGGGAGGAACTGCCTCTTCCCAAACACCTAGCAGCAACAAGAGTTTGGCCAAGCAAAGAGGCACAGAGAGAGATAAAATGATTTACCAAGACCATGTGTAAACAGAGGAGGGAGTGGAAACAAGCTGCTCCAAATCTGAGTCAATTCCTGCATTCCCACCTGGGCACAAGATCCCGAGCAGCACCCTGAACACCCAGGTGCTATGTGCATGGCCATGGCAGTGGCTTCTGCTGAAAGGAGCACTGAAAATAGCTATGCTCCTAAGTGACACAATAATGCCATCAAATCTAAGCCCTGTTAGGAATAAGGCTTGCTTTACATTGCTCCAGAGCTTCAGTAGAAGCCATCTGCAACCAGGTTAAACCTCCACTGCATAGTTTCCTCTCAAGCCATGGGGAAAATGAAGAATTCTGAGGGCAGTAACAGAAATGAAGAAATATAAAGTAAGTATCAAAGGTTAAGCCACCAGATGAGGTTGCAGGAGGTTGTAGATTATGTGATCCTCTTGTATTTTAATTCAATTCTTCCCTTCCTGCTTTAAACAAATCCTCTCTTCTGGAAACCAATGGCCTCCCTCCCATTTGTCCTCAGCTGAGCTTTATTCTGAGAAGCAGGAGCCCAGACTAAACCAGCATGCCAGAGTTAAAACAAATCATTTGTTGCCTTCTGAAATGGCAAGGGGGACACAGGTATAAAGATCAAGGTTAACACCTTCATTCAACCAGGCTCTCCATTCAGTGGGGGAATCACTCAACAGCTCTGAATCCAAGCTCTCAGTCATTTCATTGCTTTTTGCCTTCCCCATGCAACTCTTACTCACAAGCCATCAGAGAACAGAAATATAGCACCATGACTGAAGGATAAAAAAAAATCCTGCCCTGTGGTGTCTGTTAATCTGATGGATAGTACAACAGAAGTTAACACTTGAGATGCATAAATAACTGATTTTTGCATTTTGCTTGTGTTATAGAGAAATGAAGGAGGAGAGATCAGTTGGGCAGCAACCCAAAACAAACAGATTTTTGTCAGTGAACTGAAAAATAGAAACAAGTAACATCTTGGCCTCAAACAAAATATTTCATTTGACCCAAGGAAAAAAAGAAGTTTAAAAGTAACAGTGAAGCTTCTCCTTTGAAACAAAAATACTAAATAGCTTTTTTTCTCCCAGTGTGCAAGTCTTTAGACTGTCTGCAAAAACTGGTGGCAGGGCACAGTGTCTCTGCTTTAACTAATGCATTTCAGCATCTATTTGTGAGATACTTCATTTGACTCAAATCTGTATTTCCTAAAGGGGAAAAGAGCAGAACAGAAGAGATTTTGGCCACAAAGTGATTCAGGTGTGGTGAGTGCAGACTGTACTTGCCTTCCTCACTATGGACACAGCCCTGGGTCTGTTACTCCACTGAAAAGCACAAACACAGTGACATTCAAAAGACCTTCTCACTCCAACTAAATCAACATTCCTTGAATCTACCTACATTCCTCCAAAGCAAAGAGCTTTCTGGGCTCTCCCTGCTGACACCATGCTGGACTTGCCAGCTGTCCTGTAACAGAAATTCTTCCAAGACTGTGGTACAGCTTGGTTGCAGTTCTGCTGGCACAGAACCTCACAGGTTACACCCAACCTTCTCTCATCATTAGGTCCCCCATTTCCCAAGAGCATTCACAAGTATGTTTCCCCAAGAGCAAAGAAAACCAGAGAACATGAGGATCTCAAAAGATTAAAGCTCCAAGTCAGGCTGGAGAGGACACTGAGGCATACACAGAATTGAAGTGCTGCAACTTAGCCAGACAGTTAGAGCAGGACTGAATGTGTGTTAAGGGATGCTGTTACTCCTGGTGTCTTTACTCCTATGATTCATCCTACCAGAAGCATCTTGGGAGAATGTATTCAGCCACAGCATATGCCACCATCACTTGGATCCTCCAGTCTCATTCTTAAGAGCTGTTTATGAGGCTGAGAAAAGCTCTCAAGAAGCTCACCATAATCCATGGGCTGTCTAAAATTTCCACAAGAGCTCTCCTGAGTCACGAAGATGACAAATGTGTATCCAACAAGGACTGCTCTCCACTCCTTCAGTTTCAGCAATTCAAAATGAACATTTAGAGCATCATGACCCTGTGAAGCCCAATGGTGTGTCCCTCGAGACCATCTCATTCCTTTCTCGGCCCCCCCCCAGCCCCCTCATCAAACAAAGCCAGGGGTACATGCGTCATTCTGACACATACCCTTCAGGAAGGGATGGGAATAGGATAGATTTTCTTCCTCCTAATGCCCTGACTGTGTCCCTACAGCACGAGGTCCTCCATTCCCACAGTAAGAGGCCTCCTCTGCTGCAGAGCTTGCTGGTAACGTGAGGAGCCATGACCAATGTGCTGTCGGATTAGCGTCGCTCTGTGACACTGTCAGCAGCATTTTGCTGGGCTCTTTAAGAGAATATCCTGCTGTGATTCACAACAAGGCTTGTGTTTGGGAGACACAGAGATCTCATGCAGCAAATTCAAACGTGCTACAGTGAATTTCAGTATTGCTGCCTGGAGGTCTCCCAGGGACTGACCTAAATGGTGTGTGCTCTATCAAGAGCAAGAGCCACCTGCTGCAGAGAGCCTGGACTGTGACCCACCTGTGACAAAGGAGCATGACTGAGTCAATGAGCAGCACTGGCACTAGGCTGGAACCCCTGAGGCTGCTTCTCAACTTCTCCACAGTTTGGCAAAGCAAGGAATAGGTTCATTTCCCTGCAGCAATTTGTCTCAAACATGTTGGGTCACGTATCACAGAATCATTAAGGTTGGAAGAGATCACTCTTCAATCCATCCTGCATTATTCACTGACACACATTTGTTATCTTAATTACTAATTACAAAGATGTGAGATGACTCACTCAAGATGGGCTGGAGAGACCACTGGTTTCAGCAGCCTTGCTGGCTGTGCTGCTGGAGCTCTGTGCACAGCTGGCTGGGAAGAACTACAACAAAAGGCAGCTGCTCTGAAACTGCCTCACTTCAGTCTGTTCTAGCTGCTCTGTGACAGACAAAGCATCAGGTACCACACCACAGGCAGATCAGTGAGCTGGAACTCACTGAAATATTCATACACTCTGAATGGGGAAAAAAAAATGCTGAGCATTGTCTGAAGGAATGCAGGAATTATTTGCTTGACAAACACCACAGTCATACAGAGGGAAATGCTGGGTCCCTAACAAGCAACAGCAGCAGTGAAATGGGCAGGGGGAAAAAAGAAGAATGCAATTGCTGTCACTGGAACATGCCAAGAATACAGGGCTGAACACCTCTTTTTGTCTAAAATGGTGTTTGTATGTCATCAAATAATAGAAACACAGGTTTGCATCTCCTTAGGAAGTTCATGCTTGGATCAGCACAACACTTGCTAAATCCATCCCTGGCAGCTGCTCCCCTTTTAACCAACAGCACAGAACAGCATCAGTCACAACACTCTGCTCGCCTGCTGGAGCAACATGGCAAACCCACCCAGCAACTTACTGCTAAACCAGCCTCTGCTTAGTTTCCAGAAGCCACCAATATCCAAGCCCAAGGTAATATCCCTCCAAACACGTTTTGATTTACACCAAAGGAACAAAACCACTCAGCTGCGCTGCGGCTTCTCCTTTTTTCTGCCCCTGGCCTCCCACATTACAGATGAAAACATGAGCGCATCTGGCATTTACCGAGCGGCAAATACCTCTCCAGGACCTCCTAGAACAAACAGGCCCTGGCTGCCTGCCTCCGAGCTGCTGATAGGTCTCCAGCATTGTGCAAGGGGTCAGACTTAGGAACTGTCAACAGCTTCCTAATGTATGCTCTTTCTCTGGGAAAGGGGGTCCCAGGTTTTATAGCCTAATAGATTCGTTAATCGGAACACACACAGGCTAGGAAAGCCACTGTTTGTTTTCTCTGACAAGTTTGGCATTTTCCTCCTGGGAGCCAGGAAGCTTTAAAGGCATAAGAGTCTCTTACTTAACTGGACAAGAAAACCAGTCTGGACAAACTGAGACATGTCATTGTGGCTGCTTAATTCTGAGCCAGAATGTGCCATTTTAGAGACTTTACAACAACATCAATGTCAGGTAAAAGGAAATTAAATTCGCCTCCCTCTCCACCCCTGACGGCTCCATTTTCTCCAGGATTTCACTCCTGCCCCTAAGGACAGAATCTGGCCCATCACAGGCACAAAACATGGAATTTTACTGATAATAATAATAAAGTTTAATTCAGAAAGCAGCTCCAAAAAGGGAGTGCTTAAAGGAAAGCAAGACTGCCTGTGCAACAGTGGCAATGTGCCCACAAACTGCTTCTGTTCACTCATGACAGTGGTTTAAAACACAGAAACATGAAATGGTAAACACAGGGAGTAAAACTTCTAAATGGAAGTACACACCCAGCTTCAAGTTCTCAAACTGTGATGCAGCCTCTGCCATCAGAACAAGGACTTGCTATAAATAACTCCCTTATAATCACAGAGGGGAATTCCAAGGGTTTCCAAGGCTGTGCAGCCCATCCACTAATAATAATAATAATAAAGTATCTTAAAACTAGAAGCTGCCATAATTTATTACACTTTAATGGCCTGGATGAGACAAGAAAAATGTATTCTAAGATTTTATGCCATCAAGGGCTCAACAGGGGGATTTCATCACAAATAAGTTCAACCTCTTTTCCTCATGTCTTGCTAAACAGTGAAACTTTCTCTCCTAAGAAATCATTCCAGCATCAGGACTAAATCTTTCCAGTCTTGAAGGGAACCGTTGCTGTGTTCCTGGCACACAACAAAGGTTATGGGCCACATGCAGTGTCCAACTCAGCAAGTTCCTTTGCCACTGAGTCCCACCATCTGAGTGCCTAATACCAGGGGAGGGAGTCTTCAGTACTTCTGGTTTTTAAACCATTTCTCTAAGCACCTGCTGTAAGGAATTACCAGAGACAGCTTCTGATGATAGAGGGATCTTCACTGTAACACTGTCAGACTTAAGACCCTGCTTCATGGACATTCCTCCTTCATGCTATTCCTCCATTCTTCTTCCCTTTGACTGGAATCCCATGGTTTCCACAACCACTTCTGGCTCTACTACTCCAGTTATTACACCACTGGGTGATAGGTATGACCCAGATCAAGGAAGGCAAAGGAGTGCTCAGTCTAACAGAACACCTTGCAGGAAGAATACTCAATTAGCATTCTTCAGAATGGGAACTAGCTCTACCTTTGATTTTTAAGCACATCACACCCCTCCCTGCCAAGTCATCCAGTCCTTTCTGCTGTCACTGGTTGAAGCAATGCTTATATCTAGCTGAAGTCAAAGCCTGTCCCATTGAAGTTACAATGAAACACTGTGCTTAAGTGCTTTGCTGAATCAGAGCCATCATAACTATCCATTAGGCTTTGATCTGGTTAATGTTTGTCCAAATATGGCCCCACCACGGGAAAGCAATGAACCATTATTAAAAGAAGGAAGGACAGCTGGAATTATTTTAGTGTGCAACTACATGCACAAACACACACCAAGTCAGAGTGAAAAGCTGCTCTTGTTACTCCTCAAATAATTCTTCCTTCATTCTCTTAGCTATAAAACTATTAATTAGGGTCTTATTTTTGGTTGTGTGCCCCCCTTCCTTAATGTACTCATTGCTCATCCAATTTACAGACACAGTTTATCTTGGCAAATAAAAAGAATGAGGAGAAGAATCTCTAGAGAGGGGGGAGAGGTGTTTGTTTGAGGGGAGTCACTGCAGTCATCACTCAGTCACTGCAGAACTGAAGAAGGAGAAAGACTAACTCTTCATGCTGTTTATACACAATAGAGATACATTGTGTATAAGTGAAAGGTAATTAAGTAAATGCTGCCGCTGCCTCTTCACTCATATCAAATCTCTTCTGTCCATTTCCTAACAAAACAGCTGGCCTGATCTAGTCCAGTTTCTTGAAAAGCAAGTTAGTTGCCAGAACATGTAGAAAGCAAACCTCTCAGCACAAAATTGGAAAGAACTGACTCCACTCATGCCAGCAAGCTAAAACAAATGCAAGCTCCATCCTCAGCTCGTGACTTTCTTCCTCTTTCTAATCTGAGTGTTTCCTACTCTATCTGGGGTTACAGAAGTTTTCTCTGATGCCATTTGTTACACACTGCTCCTGAGGAGCTGATGGCCACCCACCACTGCCTGCATGACAGCACTGACGGAGAGAGGAGCCAGATCCACCTCCCAGCACAGGGCTGGCTCCAGCCCTTGCAGCTGATGGATGCAGCAGAATGCCACCATTCTTCTCTAAATCTTCCTGAGCTCTTTCTCTGATGACAGGGGTTGAGGACTTCACCTTTGCCATTGCAAAGATACCGTGTGCTCTGTTTGGACAGCAGAGGTTTAAGAGATAAGCAAACACACTTTGTGGTGTGTTCTGATTAGAAAACACAAGTAAAAAGGCTCTCTTGATCTGCCTGATTAGGCTAGTAGAAATAAGACACACATTCTTTTTCAAAAACCATTTTCTATTCATCCACAGTGGATACACAGCAATTTTTCAGAGGGACATGAGCCTGGCTGTTTTTCCTGACTTCAGAGAGGCTTGTGTGTCTGTGAGTGAGGGTGTACATGCACCCCTGTGTGCATGCCCACCCCTGTTCACCCCTCCACAAGGAACCTCAGAACAGTGCCTCCACCTCAAGCAACACAAGTAGCAAAGGCAAGCTCAGCAATGGTGTGACTAAAGGAGCTGCTTGCCCTAAGTTTGGCATGGACAGGAGGCACCACCCTGCCAGTTTCCTGTTTTCCACTAGAACTACTGCAAGGAACTCCTGTCCCCTTGCCTGAACCCCATCCCAGGAGCCATGCTTCAAAGACACTGCCCTAGGGATAGGAACTTGAGCACACACAAAGCAGGGACATCTCCCACCAGCTGCATGTGGCTGTAAAAAAGCAAGGAAGGAGACTTTGGTTTGCACGTGGGCCTGTGGCCAGGGCTCATAAGTGGGGGTGGCAGACCTGAATGGGATCTGCAGCTTCACCAGTGACCAACCATGGGAGACCAGGCCTTGACAGCTGCCAAAGTAGCACAGCACCTCTGGCCTCATTGCTCTCAGACTGCCTTAGTGCCCCATCTCCAGACTGCACAAACAGCATAGAATCCTAGAATGGTTTGGGTTGGAAGGGACCTCTGGAGCTCATCTAGTCCAACCCCCCTGCAGTGGGCAGGGACATCCCCAACTAGAGCAGCTTGCCCAGAGCCCTGGCAAGCCTCACCTGCAATGCCTCCAGGGACGGCAACTCAACCACCTCCCTGGGCAACCTGGTCCCAGTGTTCCACCACCCTCGTGGGGAGGAACTTCTTTCTAATGTCCAATTTAAATCTACTCCTCTCCAATTTAAAACCATTGCCCCTTGTCCTTTCACTGCAGGCCTTTGCAAACAGGCCCTCTGCAGCCTTGTACTGCCTTGGTAAATGCTTTGAGAGCCAGTGATGAATGTGCTAAACCTTCACATTATCTCTCTGAAGGTTTGGATCTTCTCTCACCCTCAAGGGAAACCACCCACGTAATGCTGGCAGAGCAGATACCAAACCATTCCACAATGCATCAGCTCCTGCTTAGTCTGAAGGGAAACCAACCACCAGCTGCCCCTCAGGACTACTAAAGCAACTGGAAAAACTACTGGTCATTTCCAGAGGAAAGTAAGAAATTGCTTTATGGATCAGTCCCACAGTTCATGAGGTCACTAGATCCAATCTAATCTGGCTTGGTTTCTGTGCCTTTTTCTTTCTTCAAGCTTTTTCCCATTCAGATTAGAATTCTTCATTTCCAAACAGAACAATAAAACAAATTGGAAACCCCTTTTCCTCTTTTCTAACGCTATGGCTTATTCTAGTAACCTTTTTTTTTTTTAGACCTCTGACATGTATATAAAAATATATGTTCCCAGAGGAATTTCAAACCACTCTGCACTGTGAACTTGTTAGAGCACTTAGCAATAGCACACCCAGATTTATTGCTTCCCATGCTCTGGCTAGAGTTGATTTTTTGTTAAAAAACAAAACAAAACAAACCTACAACAAATAGAAATGTAGGTATTTGTGTGTTCGGCTAAAAATAATTAATTCTTTTAGAAGCTATGGACTAATCAAGATTTATCTTCTTTGTAAACAGTATTTAGGTCAAATCCTCTTCTTTTTTTATGGCTATTTGATAAAAATCTAGATATGCCAGTATTTTTAAAACAACTTCTTTCTGGCTTCCTTCTGTGCCTCACCTTGAGCACTGGGGGCAGTTTTGGGCACCACGATATAAAAAAGCTACAAAGCTACTGGAGAGCATCCAAAGGAGGCCACAAAGATGGAGAAGGGTCTAGAGGGGAAGCCCTTTGAGGAATGGCTGAAGTCATTTGGTTTGTTCAGCCTGGAGAAGAGGAGACTGAGGGGAGACCTCATCATGGTCTACAGCTTCCTCACGAGGGGAAGCAGAGGGGCAGGAGCTGAGCTTTTCTCTCTGGTGACAAGTGATAGGACCTGAGGGAACAGCATAAAGCTGTGCCAGGGTTAGTTTATGTTAGATATTAAGAAAAGGTTCTTCACCCAGAGGGTGGAGGAGCACTGGAAGAGGCTCTCCAGGGATGTAGCCATGGTGCCAAGCCTGATAGAATTCAAGAAGCTTTTGGACAAGACCCTTAGGCACATGGTGTAATTTTGGGGGTTGTCCTTGTGTAGAGACAGGAGCTGGACTCAACTATCCTTAGGAGTCCTTCCAACTCAAGAGATTCTATGATTCTATTAATCCATGAGGTTTGCACAAGATGTTTCATTTCAACTGAACCCAAAAAGAATGAGCCATCTAAACAGCTATTAAAATCTAGGTCTTAACATTTACCTCAAAATTGCATACTGCACTAAGGATCTTATGCATTTCTCAAACAGTTACCTTTGGCTGTATCTGCAAGGACTGTACTTTATGTCACTTGAACCCTTTCTCACAAAGGAATGAATACACTCTGTGAAATTTAGTACCCTTTAAGGCATTTGGAGTAGGGCAATGGCAGTGCCCAGCTCATCACTGGCTTTACCTTAACAACACATTCCCCTGCCAGAATCTAGGAGCAAGAACAGCATTTTCCTATGCAGCATGAATTGTACATGCAAGATGTGAACTCCAAAGGAATTTGGCACCCTATTGAATGTCTCCTCCTGGCCAGGTCTCCAGGTCAAGTACTGCAAGCTGTGATAATGAGGCTTGATTCTGACAATTCTGACCAGTAGCTGTTGTCATCCTGACTGCTTCTAAACCATCAAGAAGACACTGAGTGACTTAGGCAGGGTTTATTTTTGGTATACAAATGTAAAGGGAAATGTAATTCAATGTCACAATGTCTGCCACAGTCTCTGAGAAAATCTGATTTCAGAAGCACATGAAGAATCTCTCAGCCCAGAGTGTGTTTCTCTAACCAGATCTCCCTTTCTCAGTCACTTAGAAAAAAAGGCCAAAAAAGTTCTACCTTTCTGTTTTTCAGTCCAGAACCCTTGAAATTCCACCATTCCTACACAAAGATTTTCTGCCCTGCAGAAAACCTCTGTCAGGGACTGATGTGTACATTAAGTCTCAGTAAGTGAATACCAACTAGAAGCAGCTGCCTTTAATGTACCAACAGCAGGGACAAAAGAGGAGAGGGGAGCACAACAGAGAGAGAATCCTAACTCTAGCCCTTCTCTGCTTTTGTTTTCTTCTGGCCTCCACAGTTGAAATGGCACAAACTTGCCCTCTCTTCAGATCAGTTACACACTGCCTACATCCCCTTGCAATACTTTTTAAGCAGTGCCAGTATGAACCAGCATAGCTGTCACAGCCTGCCTCCAGGAGGGATGTGGTTCACAAGGCTCCAAAGCCCAGGAGGCTTTTAAAAGTAGTACACAGGAATCTGTCAGAAAGAGTCAAATAAGAGACAGCCTGTGCTGTGCTGGAGTGGTGTGTGAGACACTGGCACTTTTGAGAAGGAATAACCCAGCAAGAGGAGAAAGCCAAGCCATTAAGGCCTTAAGCTGGACATACAGACTCATTTCAGCTCTGTCACACAACCTCTGTGATAGTGAGCACATAACTGACTGCTCCTCAGTCTTCCTATCTGTGAAATGGCAAGAAGAATCCAACTTCAGTCTGTTTAAAATGTGATTTTTCCACTGTTGAGACCACCACTCATTCTGAGTACACATAACAGGACTTGATCTAAGTTATGGATTCTAGTTGCTATCATAATACCTTAACATTAGAGTGTGTTTCAGAATAATGAAAAGACATTTGTCCACACTTATCCCAATTTTGTATGGACAGCTGATGGTTGGAATTCACAGAGAGCTTTTCAAAGGCAAGTACAGACTCTAAAAGTATGGATCCCTTTGTTAGCTCAACACTAACAGCTGCAACCTAAGAACAGTGAAAATAATGACCACAGGATCCTTGTGCTATTCAAATTAGCATTGCTGAGTACAGGAGTAGAAAAGACGTAAGAACATTAAAAAGAGTAAAGCATAAACTTGTCAAGTGCAAAAACTATAATATGGATTCATGCTCCTGTCACTTTTATTTATGTTCTTGCTCAATTATTCTGCAGAGGGATTTTAAGAAGTCTAGAAGGAAGATCATTGCCCATACATAAATGACCTGGAGAAATACATTTATTAACTTTCAACTGCAAAGCTTATTCACTTCATTCATATGAGATGCTACAGAAACATTTCAGAACATTGTAGAAGTCCAGGAGTATCACCACTAAATGTCTGATAAGATCTCAAGCACAGGCACATCTCCAGTAAGTTAAGCTGTAATGTCTTTTCCCAAGCAGAAGGTAGGCAAGTCAGGGCTCTCCTAGCATTCAGCTAGTGTACCTCAGGTAGCTCTGGCAGTATGACAGTCACACTTTTGCTGAGGCCACTGCTAAAGGTCCATCCTACCCCAAGAACTGCACACCTGGAGAGGCTGCATGTTCTTACAATGTCTTGGATAAGGAGTGTCAATCTGAGCATTATGGGCAAAGACCAGTGGCATATTAAGCATCACTGTCTCAACAGAATTGAGGGACTGAGGGCAAAGGCTGCAGCAGAATGGGAGACCCATACTGCACTGTATCCTATCCAAAAATCTATCCAGTGTAAGGCTTCCTAAGCTTGACCAAAACCTTGGACCATCTTGCTCTCTGATGCATGGCAGATGAACTTCCTCAGGGCAACTCAGTAACATTCCTTTTCCCATCTCTCAGCAGCACTTGAAAGCCAGACAGAAGCACAGCAAGGCTAGACTCCAGGACCAGACTTTCAAACAAGCTCAAGGACAGGGATTCAAGTGTTTGTCATCCAAAATCTGTGTTGATATTCTAGAGTTCAGATCCTTTTGGTCACTGAAGACACTGCATTATCTAGGTGAAAATGACACAAGTGGTCTCAAGTGCCCAGAGTAGTGTACTAAGCTATTCACCCACTGTATCACTTGTCTGTTCACATCTCTCAGGCTCAAAGGAGGACATAACAGTCTCAAAGCATACCTCAAAGGAACAAGAGCTGCAACAATAGCCCATACATCCTCCCTGCAGAGAGGGTTTACTACCAGAACCAGTTACCATTCTAAACTGTGGAACAAATGAGGCATAGGAAGGAAAACAGAAAGAATTCATAAGGAAAAAAAAAGAGCAAAGAGACAAAGAAATAAAGATCACAAATCTCCTGCACCAAACCCTGCAGAAATCTTGCTAGAAGGAAGAGGCAAAGGCTCTAGGATGCTAGGAGAGTTACATGTTCTCTTTCAACTAGTCATCAGGATTATTATTACTAACTTCAGAGGAAACAGCACTGGGCTTATATCCTGGAGCCTATGCTGCTTTTGGTTATACCAATATACATTTTACCATAAATCACCTGTCACCAAATTGACAACTAATCTCTCTGAGTGGTGAGTGTGGAGCAACAGTGCACAACCAGGTAAGGAAACCCAGGCACTGACAAACTATTGAGGCAATCTCTGCTTGATGCAAATACCTGACATAAGGCACATGCAAACAAACCCCAGCATGATCACAATCCTTCTCTTGTCCCTAGGATGACATTTACTCCCAAACAGCCTTTATGATGGCACCAGAAACTTGCTTTGCCCTGGGGTGAGAAAGAAACATCTAATTAAACAGTTGAGTTAAGCCATGCTTTACACTGGGCAGACAAAGCTGCTGCTCTTTGCAGGCCTTGAACAAGACTGGACGGGAGAGGGGTCCTAAAAACCAGCAGAAGGGGAAGATAGCAAGAGAAGCAATAGGAAAATTGCTCAGTTAAACTGTCTTGTTCAGCCTCTCTGCTCTCCACTCCCTTTAAGTTCATTCTGCTTCAATGCTTGCTGAAGGTAAATGTTCTTTAGGCTTTGCAATCTGCATGCTTAGTTGTTTCTTGAGCTGAAAGATGAGTGTTTTGTGGATTGTAAGCACTGAACAAACCATGGGATAACTAGGGAAACAGAGGATTTTTCTGCTTCTAAGAGTGTCAGCATTCATTCTTCTCCTGCCTCTACTGAAACCTCCACAGATAACAAAGCAAAGCCCACAGCCAGCAGAAATCCTCTGCATAAACCCAGCATTATTAAGGACTTTTGCAAGACAACCACTTGTAACTGTGTCTCTCCCTACAGAAGATAGATCCTTTAAGATCCAAGACAAGATAGCCACAAATCTCTTAGTAGTATCTAAGGCTATCATAAAAGTTTATGGGTCACACCCACATAAGCCCTGGTTCTGATCTCTATCCAGGTTAACTCCAGTTATTTAACCTCCTAGTTATCTGCAGATCAGAAGCTAAGAGCTGAGGCACTAAATGGTGCTTAAATTCCCACTCAGAGCTGGTTAAACCATGACTCCACAGCATTGCCCCATGTCTTTAACAAAACCAGAGGGAAGGATATCAAACCTTGGAGATCTGCTATGCCACAGCTCACGTATTTGGCCTAGGCATAAATCAGCTGCTTAAATAGCTGAGTTCCAGGCATAGCAAAACTAAAAATGGTATGAACATTAAAAAATAGCAGAGGTTTATTCTAGATGCTCTTAAAAGGGGTACAAAATGGCTTAAAGAAGAGGGAAAACTCATAGGAAACCTGGAGCATTAACTGCCCTCCCAACAAGACCCAGTTCTATTACATTTCTTTTCCACTGTTCATGTCATTAGTTGTGTGCATTTCAGCACACAACTTAAAACTCTTCTGATAGCTTGGTTACCAACTTCAGGAAGCTGGGATGGATCAGTTCTAATTGTCCTGTTTCTTTAGACTCTCTCCCAAGAGATCCAATATTATGATAATCTTAGGGTAGATGGGACTAATCCAACGTGGGAAATGTCTCTGAGCCCAAATCCCAGAGATGAACAAATAGTAAGGTTAGTATCAGAACCTGGGGCCCTGCAGCCCTTCCAAGCCAACAAAGCAACACCATTCTGGCCAATACAAGTCAGTCCAGTTTGTATTTCCTCTTCTGCTCATCACTTTTTTATCTCAGAGCTACACACCTAACAGTCTACTCCACTGACAAGTCATGAACCTGGCACTGCTGGAGCAGTGATCAATGTACTGGTGATTGGGTTTCCAGAAGAAATTCCTCAAGCATTTCCTGTAAAGGAGGCTGACATTATCCACTGAGTCTAAACTAGCAAAGCCTCTCTGCTGGACCAGCTGTGACACACAGTCATGTGAAAGCAAAGGTGCTGTTATTCGAGGACTAAAGTTATACAGCAAGTGACTTATAAAATTAATCAGGAAGCACTAAGGTGGCATTTATGTGGCTGTCATGTGGACTTACCCAGAGAGGTCACTGTCACTGAGCAATTAGCTAATGGAGCATTTCTAGTTACTGAAGACTGTCAGAACTCAGTACTCAGATCTATTTGGAATATCTGAGAATACAGATAATCTAGAGTCTACAGAGAAATCAGAAAGTAGGCATAGAAGCACTGTTTAGTAAAGCACTTCCTATGACAAAGGGGAGGGCAATTTATCTCCGAGTTAAGTATTTCTCTTCCTTTTGAATCATCTGTCCTTCCATCTTTTACATTACTGTCACATCATAATACTCCTGGGATGAAGAACTTCTCTGGGCAATAAAGCTGGATCTACCTCACGCTGACCAGAACTAGAGTCAAACCTCCCCAGATTGCACAGGAAGGTTGTGCATCAGTTCCACATGGCCCTGTGCTCTGAGCATCTCTCACCTCTTCTTTCTTTTCCCAGGGCAATTTCTTCTTTCTTTCAGTCTTAGCAAACTCAACTCTGACCATACATCAGCTGACAGTATTAAAAGATGGTCCTTGAAAATGTAGACAGTGGCATCTTAATCAGCATTATGAATTCAAGCTGCTGGGGTGGTTTAACTGAGAAGAGATGACTCTTTCAAGAAAAGGCTTTCGGAGAAACAAGAAAATTCAGTCATCTGATGTCTCTAAATCTTTATATTCTCCTAAGATCAGAGAACACAATTCTGCTCTCAGCTCTGCCATTAATTTTCTGTACATCTGGGTCTCACAACATATGAAAAAAAGATACTTCATATACTAAATTCTTATGTTTCCCATCTCTCTGTAGTTACTGCACTGCAAGAAACTGGACTAACAAAACCACAGTTCTGACAGCTAGATTTACAAAGAATCTCAGGCTTCAAGTTGAACTTTCCCTCTCTCTACACATCTGGTCACACAGGTTCTGATTTTCAGATGTGTTGGTCTGTTGAGCAAGAAGGTGCAGCATTTCTGTCCAGATCCTTTTAAGAGCAGCACATAGATGGATGCTCCTGAATTGCATACCATAGAATCCTAGAATGGTTTGGGTTGGAAGGGACCTCTGGAGCTCATCTAGTCCAACCCCCCTGCAGTGGCCAGGGACATCCCCAACTAGAGCAGCTTGCCCAGAGCCCTGGCAAGCCTCACCTGCAATGCCTCCAGGGATGGGAACTCAACCACCTCCCTGGGCAACCTGGGCCAGTGTTCCACCACCCTCATGGGGAGGAACTTCTTTCTAATATCCAGTCTAAATCTACTCCTCTCCAATTTAAAACCATTGCCCCTTGTCCTTTCCCTGCAGGCCTTTGCAAACAGGCCCTCTGCAGCCTTCTTGGAAGTTCCCTTTAGGTCCTGGAAGGTCACTAGTAGGTCGCTCTGAAGCATTCTCTTCTCCAGGCTATCATCTTGTGAAAGGTTTTGGGGAGGACACACAGACTACAACACTGGCTGAACAACTCTTGGCTTGGCGTTTGACAGGGAACATACAGAAGGGAGACACAGCAAACAAAGGCAAGGTGAAAGTTCACCTCCCCACCATAAATGACAGCAAGTAGCAGTGAGGGCTGGGAATCAATGTGCACACTGTATGCTGTTTACTCATCCCTGCATGCAGATGAGAGCGAGCGAGCCATCTGACTGCAGCACACAGGCAGCCTCGCGGTGCCTGGCTCTCCAGGGCCAGCACCAGGAGCCCATACAGACTCCCTGGCGCCAGCTCACCTCACCTGCAATAACTTGCTTGTTGCCCCAGTGCCCATCCCAGCACCTATCTCCATTCACACTCCTCCTTATTGCTCACCTGATAACGACAGGCCTGGCTGCAATTGCTGGGCCGTGCTGCGGAGCGGGTAAGGACTAGCTAGCCCTTCTCTCAGCACAAATGTGTAAGAGTTTGCTCATGGTTTTATGAGGCATGGAGCAAACCAGCTGCTTTCACTAAGAGCTGAGGTGTTAACTGCGGAGGTATTGTGAGGTGGCTCCTGCCAGCCCACTGTGTCTCTCTGGACAGGTCACCACATAGGCTTCTGTGTTGGGCTCAAACAGGTGTTAGGAAGGAAACTGTTTCATGGTGGAAGGTGGCACAGAGGTAGGGATTCCTTGATGTTTTAAAGGGCTGGGAAAACTTGCTTTCAATTCAGGTTTCAAGTGAAGACTTCCCCTGTCAAGTCCCTAGTTCTCCATCTCTGCTGCTGAAACTCCAAAAGGAACTCATCTGACTCCAGATTCACAAGCATCTCCTTCCAGGCTGTCAGACTGTGAGAGGGGATTCTGTGATAAGAGCTGCAAGTCCTGTAATGATCAAATAGAGATTTCTGACTCATTTTGTATATAGGCCACAGAACAGCTGTCAAGTAGTAAAATGTCTCTGATGCAGGAGCCAGGCATTAATCAGCTAGGAAAGATGCAATTCTGAGTACAGGCTCTTATTAGTGAGCTTTTCAGAGTACCTGAACATATACACACAGAAAAATATTTCTCATGTTTGCTGGACGCTTACAGACCTATCACCTGGGGAAGGCAGGTGTTGCAAATTCCATTAAAAAAAAGCCAGAAGGAGGATTTTCACCTCATTTTGCCTGCACATAAAGCTTATTCAAAGGAACAGGCTAATCCTTGGCCTCTGCTGAGGCTGGCCGCAAAACTGAAGGGATGGTGCCTTTTTGACAGCAACAGCCAGGCACTAGTGTAAGATCTGAGAGGTACCTCACCAAGGCTACCAAACACATCAGTCAGTAGAACATTATAAATGGAGGAATCACATTGGCTAACGCAGGTTTCCAGCTGTGCAAACAAACTCCTAGAAACCTGCACCAGAAATCCCAAACTAGTTGGGGAAATATAGCAAAGAACTATTACTACAGCAATTCATCAGGCCTCCTGGCTTCCCAAAGCACCTGAGACATGAAGGCATACTGAGTCACTGCTCAACACATCATGCCCTGCTGCTGCTGGACTTGGTGCTGCCATGGGATGGCAGAGGCCAGCAGCTCACTGTCTGGAGAAAAGGGCATCTTGTTTCCCTCCCTCTGATTTGAAGACATTACATATCACACAAGATACTGTAGTCTTAAGTCACAGTCTGCTGGTGACTTTCTGATTACTTTTTGCTATCTCCCAGAATATAATCAGATAGAAGTTTTCCATGCAGGACAAAATGGGTCACAGAAACTTGGGACTGTGGGAGATGGTAAAGAGACAGAGATTATGGAAGGAAAGATGGAGAAAAGGTGAAGAATAGTTGGAATTTCTGGGCAGTCCAAGAGTAGGGAATCAGCTGGAAAAGATGGTGCAAAGGGGACTCTGGAAAGGGTATGAGAGAAGCCAGGAAGGAAGAGGAAGAAAAGAAAAACAAAAAAAGGAAAGAACTAAGAAGAGGAGCAGCACCAGAACTACCTCATAATGGGAGCATGTAACACCCTAAGACAGGTGTCTCAAACCTCAAACAAGCACCAATACTGTGAGTCTATGAAAAGCCTGCCCTTACCCTGTCATAAAAGAGACCAGTTCTGGACCAAGGCTGGAAAATACCACCTCAGGGCAATAAATCTCCCATTGATAGGGTCTGGCAAACACCAGCTTCAAGAAAGGTTGAAGTCAGCTCTGAAGTATATAATGACTCACTTAGGATTGAGGGAATTAGAATGAAAGGTGACACTCAATATAGCAGTGACATTAATAAATAATCATTGCCTGCAAATGTTTGGGCAGTTATAAAACATTGGCAAGACAAACCTTAACCTCACAAGCCTGGCTCAGCTATGTACAGCAAAATGTTCTTTATCAAACAACCCTGCGGAAAGTTCTCCAAAGGATCCATGCTGATGGATGATCACAGCTATCTGTTACACCTCAGCCCACACCTCTAGGAAATGCTGTCACCCAGTGAAGTCAGAACCTTCCTAGGGTCTCCCTCACAACCTTCTGAAGATGTTTGTCACTTCCCCCCTAAATCTCACATTTAGTCCCATAAGGGAAAATTATTCCTGGCCAACTCCTACCTTTTGCACTGTGTTTTAAACAAACCAAGGTGCTGGTAAGTAACACACAGGATTGGTGTAATCCGAGAAATGAGGTTTTTTTGGTCATTAGAAATGCAGCTAAAGCAAATAATAAATATGGTGCAGTGACATTTATGGTGAAAGCCAGCAGAGCTTGGGAGCTTTTCCCCGCCTGGTGCCGTAAAGGCCTCCCCAGCACCAAAGGCATTTAGAGCTAAATTAAAATCCTCATTAGCTGCTCTTGAGTGTATTTGCATTGATGAGGTCCCTGGTGGATGTGGTTTTATGGGTATGGAGGTAAACCTGTGTGGCATAACTACAGAGAGAGCTTTCAGCTGTACTGATGTAACCTGCATGGGATATGTCAGCAACTGAGATATTTCATCATACTCCAAAGCTAGTCTGAGTGCTCCAAAAGACAAATAAACAAACAAAACCCCACATGCAATTGTCACTACCCTATCTGATTCAGAGAGGAAGAAGTAGGTTTAAATACAGGCAAGGATGTTTGTCCTCATACCCTGATACATAAAGATCTCAGAACTACTGCTTATGTTTATGGTGAGGAGTCTGCCCAGGACATTGTGTCTGGCTCTTCAATAATAAGGATACAACATGTTTGTATGGAGAATAAGTGACCATAAGTGCCCCTGCAGAGTGTCTCACACCAGATGTTTTCTAGCATCAGATGGATTTTGCAATTAACTTTAATGCTATCATTGACAGTGCTAGGAAATACATATAAACCTTAAGAAGACAGACTGGCATATTAAACATAGCCCACCAGCTATCAGTTATGCTGAGAAGAAAAGGGAAGTTCAAGAAGAGCTCCTGAAGCAAGAAAAAGAACTCTAAGCGTGAGCTGGGATGAAAGGAGAGAAATACTGTAAGAGGTGTTGCACACAGAGCAAAAACTATGGGAAAACAAGCCCTTTGGGGACCTCTAGATGTGTGGTTTGATACAAAACCCCAAGATAGCTGTTTAACTGTGGGTGTCTAATTTCAAATTAGAAAAGCACTGTATCATGTGCATGTATCTCCTTTACCATGATGAAATTACCCTCTCAACAACCTGGCCAGGTAGTGGAGATGAAACTCCCTGCAGGGGGAATATCCACTTGATGCTATGCCATTTTGCTCAGTAAAGAGTCAAAGATGTAACAGGCACTGTAGTGCTT
This sequence comes from Bucco capensis, assembly GCA_013396975.1. Taxonomy (NCBI): domain Eukaryota; kingdom Metazoa; phylum Chordata; class Aves; order Piciformes; family Bucconidae; genus Bucco; species Bucco capensis. The sequence goes on from VWZO01016974.1 coordinate 171,793, forward strand.
TTGCAAGAAAAAGCTGATGATAAATACAATTCAGAGTAATAGCATTCCACTTATTCATGATTCTTTTCTGATTCCTTAGGACACAGGACACTCTGCTTTCTGTCTAAACAGGTGTTGTACATTTTTGTGACTGATGCCCATGTCCATCTTGGATGTGCCTTTCTGCACCAGGTAAGCACCTGGGGGGGGAGTGAATGTGTGTGTGTGTTTTACACACACACTGCTTTATACTGCCCTAAATGGGTTTGTGGTTTGCAAAATGGGTTCCATAAATCATTAATTAATGATAATACAGGTATGAATAATGTAGGAGACAGAAGGGCAAGAGTCACCTCTCCATCTTCAACACCATCTTGGATGCTTGGATAAGCAATGTGCCCACAACAGCCTTCCCTGCCAAGAGCACCATTACATACAGAAATGCTGAAGAATCACAAAAAGGTTGCAGTGTGTACCATGGGAACTAACAGGACTTTATCAATAGTATGCTAATGCAGAGGACTTGAACCTTCTGCTCTAGTGAGACCTCATCTGGAATACTGGGTCCAGTTCTGGAGCCCTCAACACAGAAAGGACATGGAGCTGATGGAGCAGGTGCAGAGGAGGCCACGAGAATGCTCAGGGGCTGGAACACCTCTGCTCTGAGGACAGGCTGAGGGAGCTGGGATTGTTCAGCCTGGAGAAGAGAAGGCTTCAGGGCGACCTACTAGTGACTTTCCAGGACCTAAAGGGAACTTCCAAGCAGGCTGCAGAGGGCCTGTTTGCAAAGGCCTAGAGTGAAAGGACAAGGGGCAATGGTTTTAAGTTGGAGAGGAATAAATTTAGACTGGATGTGAGGAAAAAGTTACTCCCCACGAGGGTAGTGGAACACTGGAGCAGGTTGTCCAGGGAAGTGGTTGAGTTCCCATCCCTGGAGGCATTGCAGGTGAGGCTTGCCAGGGCTCTGGGCAAGCTGATGTAGTTGGGGATGTCCCTGGCCACTGCAGGGGGGTTGGACTAGATGAGCTCCAGAGGTCCCTTCCAACCCAAACCAGTCTAGGATTCTAAATCTTTCTGTCCACTCTAGTCAAGCCCAGGTATTTGAACTCCCCAGTTCCTATTCCCTCAAATGGTGGTTCCTTTTGATGCATGGAACTGTGAGATACTGCTGCATCCTGCTGTTAGAAACTGAACTGCAACTTGTGAGCTATTCACAAGTTCCCAAAGGGAGTTTACCAGTCTTATCTCTATTAACTGTGAATTTATCTCTCTTCCCAGATACAATGTTGAGAGAGAAGGTGAGCTGGATGGGGTCACTCCTGCTGTACAAGGATCAAATGCCATAAAGGGCCCCGAGTGTGACTGTGTTTCACTTGTGCCCTTGTCATTGCCCCTGTTAAAGCACACATTAAACACGCAATCCCTGTGACCAAAGGTAAGAGGGAGTTTGGGTGTAAGCAAGCAATCACTCGATAAGACAACAGCATTTCAAAACACCATAAATTAATTCCCTAGGCTAATTTCCCTAAGAGCAATGGAGATAATAAATCTCATTGTTGGCGTTAAGGGTGACTGAAGAATCTGCTTCAGGTGCCTGCCAACAGGCTACCGGAGCAATGCCACAGCACTGAAGCTTGCTGGCTTCTTCCAGAGAGGAAGAGCAGAGCAGACATGTGAAAAGCTGCTGCAGCCTGTGCTGCTGGGGCAGCTTCGTGTCACCAGAAAGGGCAGAGGGGTTGCACTAGATGATCTTTCTAGGTCCCTTCCAACCCCTGACATACTGTGATACTGTGAAAAGAGGAAAAGGAAGGTTCCACCAGATGGAACCAAGCAGGGACATTTCACATATCAAACTACTAGAGATGCACTAAGAACAGGGGCAGAAAATGATTCCTGAAGGCACAAGGCATAAATCTAAATTAGGGTGGATTAATGAGTCAAGAGGAACAGGTCAGCAGGGGAATTTAAGGACACACACTGTCCTTGATCAATGTCTGCAACTCCCCTTGAAGTTTAACAGAAGACCCTTCACAGATCAGTTACAAGAGGTGCATGGAGAGACTTTTTAAGCAATCAGACTGTGATAGGGCAAGGGGGAATGGCTATAAGCTGAAGGAGGGGAAATTTAGATTGGAGATTATGAGGAAGTTCTTTCCCCAGAGAGTGGTTAGGCACTGGCACAGGTTGCCCAGAGAGGCTGTGGATGCTCCATCCCTGGCAGTGTTCAAGGCCAGGCTGGATGCAGCCCTGGGTGACCTGGGCTAGTGATTGGCATCCCTGCTCAGTGTGGGGAGGTTGGAACTAGATGATCTTTAGGGTCCCTTCCAACCTGCCCATTCTAGGATTCCATGATGGCCATTCACTCTCACATACATCCATGTGTGCCCACTCACCACTTCTTTTTTGTGAGTGTAAAATACCTCCCAAGTCTCCCATCTTTACTCCTATCCTTCCAATAGTTTATGTTTAACACTGAGTCTACTTTTCCCCCCACAGCCATTCAATGAAACTCAAAAACTCCAAAGAGTTTGCACAATAAATGCAATGAGGTACTACATAAGCTACACCAGCATGAAAGAATTCTATCCACCAAGCTAAAGGCTAACTCTAATCTCCCTTAGAACAGCTTCAATTAAAAACAAAAGAGAAGAAAAGGGAGATCATACCATTGCTTTGCTTGGGGAGACTACAGCACAGCTCACCCTCATCAGAGAATCTATGCATTACAGCTATTCATTCAAGTGCTCACAAAACTACCTGAATATTTCCTTTTGTGCCATGCCAACCCCAGCTGACTTGCTTCCCAAATGCAGGAAGGTTGATGATGTAGAGGCTGGTGCAGTACCATCGATGTGTGGCACAGGAAAACCAGTTACCAGAAGCATACAGACACAGAACAACTGGTCCAACTGTACTTCAAAACACCTCAGGTGGTACACGTAGAATTGAGTGTAAACTTAAAATCTGGAGAAGATGCATTTTCTTGGAGAGCTGCAAAAATAACATACACATTGCAAAAGCTATACAACATGTTTAACTGGGTAGGGGAAAGCCCAAACTGAAAGCCTGAGGCCTTGCAGAAGAATGTTTATTTCCAATTACATTAATTTTCCAATGAGGGTGATTTTGACAGAGGTGGGGTGTTTTTTTTCAACCAGTCTGGTACTTTTCATTCTCTAATGCCAGACACTGCAATTGCAAGGTACTGCAGCCTATAATACCCAAGGAACAATATTAACTCAAGAACATAGACGTAAATTAATATAGGCTTTAGTTCTTCATTTATACTCCCATCTCCTTGCCATCACCTCCTCAGCAACTCCCTTCCCTCTAAAGAAAGATAGCACGTAGCACCAAATCCCAGCATTGCTGGGTTGGAAGGGACCTCTGGGGATCATCCAGTCCAACCCCTTGCTAAAGCAGGGTCACCCACAGCAGCTTGCCCAGGATCACATCCAGATGGGTCAGGAATCTCTGCACACAAGGAGATTCCACAAGCTCTCTGGGCAGCCTGGGCCAGGGCTCTGCACCCTCACACCAAACAACTTGCTCCTCATCTTCACATAGCACCTCCTGTGTTCTATTCTGTGCCCATTGCCCCTTGGCCTGGCCCTGGGCACCACTGAGCAGAGTGTGGCCCCAGCCTCTTGCCCCCTGCACCCTTCAGCTCTTGCTCAGCATGGAGCAGCTCCCCTCTGGCTCTGCTCTGCTCCAGCCTCAGCAGCCCCAGGGCTCTGAGCTCCAGTCCTTCAGTATATTCGTAGCCTTGCATGCACAAAAGAGAGTGGAAAAGATGTTCTTCAGAAGAGCTCTCTCTGTTGTAACACGTGCATGAAGTGGACAGCTGACAAGTTGACAACTTGTTTCTGTGCAATCTCTTCTCAGGGAGCTTTTGAATGCTTTACCTTTCATAAAGATCTGAACTCAGGATTACCCAACATGGAGAGAAGCAGTGTGAGACACCAAACTCTGTTCTGACAAAAGCATGAATCAAGTCGTGGATGTGCTAGAAGGCAGATGTGAGACAGGTCAACAGTTGAAAACTACTGAAGAACTAAGGTAGGAAAAAGATTGCCTGGAAAATGAATTCTCTGCTATTTCGAAATTTCCACGAAGACCAAGATGCCAATTAGCAGAGGAGTCATCACACACTTGGCCTCAGTGGGTTTCTCCTTATCACAGGAAGGAAGAACGTATTTGAAGATGTCATACAATGCCAGACAATAGAGAGGAGATTCCATAACTGGAAACTCACCAAGGTCAGAGGGAGGCTAAAAGTGCAATACCATGTTAATGATAGCCACGTGCAGGAGGAACAGTGCACAGCTGCCAATCTCCCTCACACAGATAGCCAATATTTTCCCTGATACAGACAGAACTAGGAATTCACTTACCAAATTTCATTTCACTTCTCCCCTCTACACCTTGTGTTTATAATTTTTAGTACTCATAATAGCAACTAAACTATTTCATAGCATGGGTAGAGTTCAAACCTATTTGACGTTCTCCACATTACTGTTTTGCCTTCTAGCACCACAGCTACCCAAGTACTTCCCAACAGGAGGCTTAATTTGTGTATAAGAAAGGTCAATGTAGAAACTTAACCACATTTCAGGATGGAATTTAGTGTTTTATTTAAAACCAACAAAAAGGGGGCGGGAAAAACACACACACCCCCAACAAAAAGGGGGGGGGAAAAACACACACACCCCCAACAAAAAGGGGGGGGAAAAAAAACACACACCCCCCCAACAAAAAGGGGGGGGGGAAAAACACACACCCCCCAACAAAAAGGGAAAAAAACAAAAAAGTGTAGCCCATAAGTGTCCCCTGCACACAAAGACAGCCACTACAAATGATTAATTAATCATAAAGCCCAGGATACTCTGAGTTTTTACTCAGAGGACTGAGTAAATAAGCAAATAACCTCTGGTTCCATTCACATGGATTTTAAGTAGGCTGGGAAAAAAGCAGTGACCATGGAAGACTGCAAGACATCTACCATTATATTAAATCCCGTGGGGAAAAGGTCTAGCAACACTCATCAGAAAACCATATTAGAATGTGGAATTAATTTCAAAGATTGGGGCAGAAAACCTCAGCAACTCACTGAAATAGACAGAGAAACCCATTGGAAATAGCCTCTCCTTAAAGGATTAAAACTTACAAGAAAGTAAAAAATAATGGTCCATCGCATGTAGCACTGCACCATATCTGCAGAGATATAGCATGGAACTCTTTGGCCAGGACCTGGTAAAGAATTTAATGTTTGATTTAATCTGCATTGCTGGAGAGCCTGACAGGAGAACCCACTACACCTGTAGGTAGAATGGATTTTTAAATCCCCCCAGTTGTGTCCTTAAACCTGCTTTTTCCCTGCACCATCTGCAGTGGCAGACAGGTGACACTTGGGATTCCAGCTGCTGGCTGCTTCCCACGTGCAGGCCACAGGGCACAACTTGCTGCAAGTGAGAGCATTCAGCTCCTGCAACACTCCAGGCAACTGAGCAAAGGTCTCTTTCCAAAAACTTCCTGGGATTCTCTCTGCTCAGGGACTCTCAGTTCTTTGTTTCTAAGCAGCAGAATTCTCAAGGCAGCATTTCTAGGGAGGGGGGAAGAAGTTAACTTCCCAGCAGTTAACAGGAATCTCTTCTCAGCAGATTCAGCAGCACAGAACTCAGCCTACAGGCAACACCCTTCTTCTGAAACATTAAATTTGGAGGAAGTTACTGTCAGTATTGATTTAGATATCATTAGCACCTTGAACCTTCAGCTGATGTCAAAACTTACTGTACTGAGTGTTACTCATGCCTACAGTGAGGTGCAAAGGACACAAGTGTAGAAAGAGGAACAGAGGCATAAGATCTGTTGAAGGTTGCTGGCTGAGATAAATACCCTGTCCAGGTACTACAGCATGCTGGACACCTTGTAGCCATGTTCAATCCAGCTTAAATACCTCAGCAGGATTGTGGCTGGGAAGATAGGCAACCTGTGCACCAATCCTGAGTTGGCATTAGGTTAACCTGTAACAGGTTTGGGTTGCAACAGGCAGAAGCTAGCCTTGTACAAGTTGTGGAAGGGTCTTCATCTCCTGAGTCCTCCAGAACTGATTTAAGAGAAACTGAAGTTAAAATATCTGATAATGATCTCAAAATACAAGTTATCACTTGCTAGCTCTGCCAACTCAGACTGAACACAGACAAACCAAAAGACATGGAGAATGCCTGAGCAGTAGTGAGCAGCACAATGAATAATAGCAGAGCAAGATAATGAGGTTTCCAGTTCAGTTGTGGATATGCAGCAGGTTCATGTTAGCACACAGCTTCTTACCATCAGCAAAATAAAGAACTGGTAACCCTACTGACTGAAATAAAATCATAGTGATGCCAAGAGATGAGACTCAAAGGACACAAAGTTTGAAGAATCTCAGTTGCTGGGAGACTCCCAGACCCTCTGAAGATTTTTCTTTTCTAACAATCACAGTGCAAATGATGAATGTTTCACATGTGAAAGGTGAAACTTACTCTGAGCACCTGTTACAGTTGTTCAGTACAATATGTACTATACTTAAAAGAAGTGTTTTAAGCAGAGCATGGGCAGGAGAAAGAGGTTCAAGAACTTTGGAAGGTGAAGAAAGAAGAAATCTATTTTTATCTGGTTAACTAGGCAACTCTGATAAATATCAACATTTTTCAAGAGGTTGCCTAAATCAAAACACTGAACAATTATCGTCTTAGCACATCATTAATACTAACTTCAGCAGCAAACACTCTACTGACCTAAATAAACCATGAAACATCCATCTTAACTTAGAAAACATTCTTATAACATTATCACCACATCCACTATCAGGAGTTTCAGCCTTCAAGGTGTCTGAACATCAGACTAAAAAGGCTACAAGCCCTGTCTGCAGCTCATGGAATATCTCACTTTAAGTGGCACCTCTGTTTCTCTGGTTTTGTTCATTCTGCAGCCTTCAGCACCTTCCCACACTTGTAACCAAATGAATGCACAAGAGCATATGCAGGAACAGGAATCTTACCTATAAATGCTGCATTACCACCTTCCTTTGAGACAGAAAATAATACTGGAATCGTCACCCTCATCCTACAATGTTGAGCAGGAATTACCTTTCTGCACTATTTAATGAAAGCAAAAAAGAGAGTTTCTACACTCTGCTAAACTACAACAGAATTTGGGGCAGAAAGAGCAGCAACCCTCGTTTAATAATGCAGTGTCATCACAAATCCCAGAACTCCAGCATAGTGGGGGTTGGAAGGGACCTCTGGGGCTCATCTAGTTCAACCCCTTGCTAAAGCAGGGTCATACAGAGCAGACTGACCGGGATTCCCATCCAGGTGGGTTTGGAATCTCTCCACAACCTCTCTGGGCAACCTGGGACAGGGCTCTGCCACCTTCACACCAAAGAAGTTTCTCCTGCTGTTCAGCTGGAACCTCCTGGGTTCCTATTTGTGCCCACTGCCCCTTGTCCTGCTGCTGGGCATCACTGGCCCCAACCTTTTATCCCCACCCTTTAGATACTACTAAACATTGAGCAGCTCCCCTCTGGCTCTGCTCTTCTCCAGGCTAAGCAGCCCCAGGGCTCTCAGCCTTTCCTCTTCACAGAGATGCTCCAGGCCCCTCAGCACCTTCCTAGCCTCTGCTGGACTCTCTCCAGTAGTTCCTTGTCCCTGTTGAACTTGGGAGCCCAGAACTGGATCCAGGACTGCAGATGTGGCCTCACTAGGGCAGAGTAGAGGAAGAGGAAGAGAACCTCTCTTCACCACGGCAATAATACATCCAAGGAGACCACTGGCCTTTTTGGTCATGAAGACACATTGATGGCTCATGGTTAACTCACTATCCATCCGGATGCCCAGGTCCTTCTCCACAAAGCTGCTTTCCAGCAGGTGAACCCCTAACCATTAGTGGTGCATGGAGTTATTTCTCCCTGGCATACATCAATTCCCTGCAGGGAGTGAGAATGCTACTGCAAACAGGTCAAACAGAAATGGGAACCAGAATAGAATCCTACAATGGTTTGGGTTGGAAGGGACCTCTGGAGCTCATCTAGTCCAAACCCCCTGCAGTGGCCAGGGACATCCCCAGCTAGAGCAGCTTGCCCAGAGCCCTGGCAAGCCTCACCTGCAATGCCTCCAGGGATGGCAACTCAACCACCTNCAGAATTTGCTCAATCTGGTCAAAAACCATTTTGATCTTTGTGACACAGGCCACGTGTGCTTTAGTAACCACTGCTAAGCATGAGCACAGAAATAGATGCTTTCTGGGAGATCTGGGGCTGCCTTGGTGCCCTGGCCCTGTGATCCCTGAGCTGGGACACCACAATGGTTCTGCTGTAGGTAACTGGATGTGGGGCTATGCAGCAAGGTTGGCTGCTTCTCCTTCATGTTAGCTACCAGCACTAGCCTTCATTAACAAGTGTTAATTTGGAGTGGAAAGGGACATTCTCCTGAACTTGCCCACAATAAAACAATTCCTGAGGCTTTTCCTTGCTCAAGTGTCCCAGCAGAGTCCTGCTAATGCTGGATAACCCTGAATTTGTGCTATTTGCTAACAATCTACTGTTGGGATAGTTGCAGGGCAGGATTTTTGTTTTCTTTCAGGTGATCTATTAAACACAGGTTTACACATATTGCAACTTCCCTCATCTTTCCAAGAGGTCAGTTTTCTTTTCTGAAGTCCCTGAGGAAAAACTTTTTTACAGTAAGGGTGATGGAGCACTGGCCCAGGCTGCCCAGGAGCCTGTGGAGTCTCCTTGTCTGGAGCCATTGCAGAGCTGCCTGGACACATTGCTGTGTGAGCTGGTCTAGGTGATCCTGCTCTGGCAGGGGGGTTGCACTAGATGATCTTTCTAGGGCCCTGCCAACCCCTGACATACTGTGATTCTGTAAATGCCATAGGCCAGGCTCACCAACTGCTCAAGAAACGAGGCAAGTTTAAATGGTTTTGTTCTTTTCCCAGGGAGGTATTTTTACACAGGGGTGACTGAAAAAGCACTGCTGTCCCCTCCACCCCTCTGCTCCCCCTACTCCTACCCACTCCACCCCAAACCCTGGGGGATTCTGGCTGTAAATGACACTACCAGCTGAGATGTAATGGCTGTTGGAGCAGCAGCCGCTTCCTGTCTAGCAGGAACCCGAAGGTACAGGAATGTGGGAAGACTCCAGCGATCCTCCTTAAGCAGCCAGAGCGGGCTGGGAACTAGAGAGGAGATAAGGGATGCCCTTTCCTCCTCCACCCACTCCAGCAGATAAGCATCATACGCCTCAGACATCTTGTCCACTGATCTGGGCTTTTCAACTGTGTCTCAGTATCTGTGCCTCTACCTTCCTTCCTCTGCTCCCAAGCACACCCCTGCTTAATGAGCCAGTCCAGCCAGCAGGCCGATAACCGGAGAGCGGGGTCCGCGGAGGATGGAGCAGGGGTGTGGAAAGCCTAGCAGCCAGCAGACACCTGTCTCTTCCGGGGAAGGGACTTGGATAAGAGACTTTGGCTCCACAGAAAGCAAACCTCTGTGTTTGAGGAGACAGGTGTGCTCCAACAGACAGAGTCACAGGCTGTTTGTTCAGGCAACATCCACAGGCCAAGCTGGAAAAGCAATCGATTTATAGTCTATTTGGAAAGCAGCACAATCACATACAAATAAAAAGTTAAGATTGCCACGAAATTGCAACACCTTGCTCAGCAGACTGCAACAACATGCCACTGCCTGGTCAGGTGGGTAAAGATACACTGGCTGTAAACAGCAACGGGATCGAGACACACAAACTCATACTGAGGATGTGTTACTGTTCCCAGAGCTGCATCCAGAGGGAATGACAACCACTACTGCCATGAGCTTGCTATCTGGTCAGACAGTGCAGAAACAGGGCCAGAGGGTAAACAAGAAGGCACTAAGTTAAAAGTATGCAAGAGGTGGTAGAAAAAACCCTGATAATAAATTCCCTATCTTCTGTCTCTGGAAGGAAGGCACTAAATAACTGACTGCTCTGCCTTGCAAGCTTGCAGGCTTCAGGCCAAGATAACGACAGTAACGCAGGCTGCATGTCATTCCAGAGCATCCCACAGTGCTGAGACAGAAGGCAGCAGCCAGTTAGGCAGGAAGGGAATTTAGGGCTGGGAGAAACTAAAGATAAAGGAGTAACATCCTTCAAAAATGGATCTAGGGAACTTTAGATCCTGTGTACAAAAAGAAACAACCTTTCCACCTAGTCATATCCCCCCAGCTGCCCTGAGTAAAACTAATTCCAAAGATTGTTCAGATAAACAATCCTAAATCTATCTGGAGATTCAGAGGAGCCACAAGCCTGAGCTTTTTACACTCTTTCAGGTTTTCTTGTTGCTCATCTTAGTGTTTGTCAGGGAGATTGTGCAAACGAAAGAATTTGGAGTCCCTGGCTTACTGTTGGCCCTGCTGCAGGAGCCAGGAGATAAGAGCAGGCAGGACTGGTCCCAGTGAAAAGACTCTCAGCTCTGGCACTGGAGTTTTCCTTTTGGGTGAAGAAATGCTAGAAACTAAGGAATGCTGCATTGGTTTGGAAAGGGGGGGGGGAAACAACCAAAAATGAAACCCCACCAAAACCCCAAACAAAAACCAAAAACACAAACCAAAACCCATCCAGACTCAGCAACACTACAAGCTTTTGCTTTGGAGAAGAGGAAAATATTATTTTAACACCATCTTTCCACTTTATCTCCTGCCTTCCTAGAAGAGAAGAAATGGCATTTCAGCCCAAGTCCTCAATTACTTTGTTCTTCAAAAAGTTTCCTAATTACTGAATAATACCAGCAATCTTCCAAGCCTGCTGCCTTCTTCCTAAGCCTTGCCTTGTTCTTACCATCCCTTGGCTTGAACTGAATATTCAGGGTGTTCTGAAATGATTGCCCAACCTCATGAATTTCTCCTGTGTTTCATCTCACAGAAAACTGGAAGATCTGAAATTCTATTAAAGAGGTGAGTCTTGGGAGCTCTCTGATTCAATTTCCTAGAATCCTAGAATGGTTTGGGTTGGAAGGGACCTCTGGAGCTTATCTAGTCCAACCCCCCTGCAGTGGCCAGGGACATCCCCAANTTGCATAGGCAGCTTCAAAGAAGGGAGTAAAACAACAATTCTTATCTGAGCATGTGTTCCCATTTACTCTAGAAGCTTGTCGAGGACTTCTCTTACGACAAACCAAAGGATGGAGTTCTGTACTACACATACAGCACTGGTACTCACAGAGCTGTCCTTCTCTAGACAGAACCTGAAGCCCTCCAAGGACATGCCTGCTCCTCACATGAACTCAATATTGTATTGGCATTTCCACAAAGGGGGGCACTTGCCACTGCCTGCCCATTTACACTGGTATCCTGAGAATTAGGACTTTCAGCAATCTGCAGGACAGTGATACATACTGTGCTGTCTCTGCCTGCCCTCCCGATAGCCATCCCCACACACCCTCCTTTGTCAGACTCTCTTGTTTGGCTGTGATTGACAGACTCCTGAATTATGAAAAGGGAGAAAGAGCCTTGGTGAAGCAGAGAGGTATTTTTATCACTCTTTGTGGCCCCTCTCTCCCATCATACATATCAAAGTAAGAATGCTTTTACAGAGGGGGGAAAAAAAAAAATCTATAAAGTCCTCGAAGGAACAGTTTTTCTACTCTTCTCAGCAGCCTGTCCTCAGTCTTTGCAATGGGCTGCTGGCTCCTAGCTGTCTGCTGATAGGAAGGATTAGCTACAGAAATGGCAAAGGAGTCAAAACTAGAGAGAAGCACAGCCCTCGAGCCCACCCAAGCAATTTGTTCACATTCAGCCACAGTTCCATAAAAGAAGTTGTTGCAGGTGCTGCAATGCTGCCTCTCCCTCTGGTTGTGCCATCCCTCAGAAAAAGCAAGAGTCAAGTGTGCTTAGAAATTCTGAGAGGGTAAAATGAAACAGGAACATTATGAATGTATTCACGCTTTCTCCCCATTTTCTGTTCCAGGGACCATGTTTCCAAGTTGCTCTTTACGAACACAGACAGGTATTTTAACCTCTTTTCACACTAGATGCTGAGAGGCAGAGTTTTCAAACCTGGGTGCCAGACACTACAAAGCTACACTTTGCAATCTATGTTAGTCATTACTGCTGAAGTGTTGAGCATTGTCCCCTCACTGCCTTCCACAGGAATCCTGGGAATCTCAGAAGCCAGGTTACTTTCTTTGAGAGGCACAAAAATAATTGAGGAGGTTACATTTTAGACACCAATGCTGTGGAATAACCAAATCAATGAAGGAATTGGGTTAAAAACAAGCAAACACCACAAACATCACAAGATTTGAAATGGAATCTTAAGATTTATCAATGCTTCTGTTACACAATCAATCTCTCCTTATGTGATCTAATGTTTCTCCTTGGCCCTTCAGTCTCTTTTCTCCCTCTCATTAGAAGCAGCCACCTTGTAAACTTTCTTCCATAAAGAGAGACATGAGCTACAAACCCTCCACTAATCTCCCCACTAACAGGAAACCTTAATCCACATTACTTCTGTTTCTGTATTTTCAAAATAGATGCTCTCCTGAGCTAACAATTTCTCAGCTAAAGGATCTGGTGATTCTACTAACCAAAAGCTAGAAATACAACCCAACTCAGCGAAAACAAGTTGTCAGGTCCATGAAAGGACATCCAGTAATCAGAAAGAAAAATAGCTTCCTTTGACATCACACACACTGCTCAACCTGCCAGCCTCCATGCATGGCTTCTGCCCATGGGTAAACAAGAAGTTGTGGCCTGGGGTCTTTCCTAGAAGGACCTTGCAATGCTGTCTGTCAGCAAGCTGGTAGATCCTGAATCCTCTCCACAACCTGCATTCTGAATTGAGGCTGCTTACAAGGGAAATACAAATGCCAGACTGGAGGAGTAACCTGGACTCAAGTGCATTATAAAGAGCAGCAGCAGGACTTCATCCTGACCTCTTGCTTAACTAAATCATTATTAGCACCTCCTGCACAACTATCTCTAGTTAAACTGCCCTAAAAATACAGTAAAGAGAGAATCCAAGGAAAGCCACTTCTCTTTCCTTTTTGCTGCAGCCAAAAGTAATTTCAACATCATCTCTCTACTTCAGCTAAGTGTTTCCCTTCCTTTTATCCCATAGCCGCTCAGCCACATGAAGAAAGGCAGCTTCAAGACTAAGCCTCCTAAATTAAGTGGGAGAAGCAGTTAGCTGTAGAGTTCATGTAACAGGATACACAGCAAATTATAAATCTTACCTGAGAACGCAGTCCTAAGGAAGATAAGCTGAACCAGGTTCCTCTATCCTCACAGATAGCAATATAATGCAAGTGGGAACACAAACTCCCCAAAGTCACTCTGTTCCCAGAGCAGAGGTATCAGCTGCATATAACACACTCTTTACTAGTGGTGCAACACCCTCTGTTTTGAAAGTGCCTTCAGTCTCAACCAGCATACCTGGCTAAGAGACTAGCATGTAGAAGCTCAACAATGTTTTCACTCATCATGGAATGGGTCTACTTTGCTTTAAGAAGAAAAGACCATTCAGGTGCTGATAGTCCTCTGATGATTTCCCACAGCTGCTCCACATTGACCAGGGAAAGCATGCTAATGCAATTTGTCAAACAGAATTATGGGATATTCTTTCTGATACAGAAGGAGATACACAGAAACAGCACCAGGAGCATAGTATTTCTATCTGAATGTTCAGATGTAAGGGTAGACCAACACTGCTGTTCAGATATGGGTGCCAAGCATCACAATCAGATGAGCAGAGTAAAGGCCAAATGCCAGGTGCTGCCCCTTGGCCATAGCAACCCCCAGCAGTGCTNAGGCAATTTCTTCCTTCCCCAAATGCTCAATATTCTGCCCTTTGACCTTTTTTTTCCTTTTAGATCAGCTTGGCTTTGTTTCACCTATCTGTCAGTGTGGCACCTTTCTATGGAGACCCTGCACAATGCTTTGAAAGAGAACTCTTACACCTTGGGAAGGAGCTGATATCCCTGGTAAACATGCTATATCCAATCAGTCACTGCCACCTTTACGATGCTTGCTCTGTTACATACCTCCTGCCTTCCAAAGCCTGCCATGACCAGTCTGCACTGCTGAATCAGCTCTCCCTCTGCACTGCACAGAACACAAGACTTTGGCATGTGACAGAATTATTTTGGAGACAGAGTTTCCAAAAAGGTAGATTTGTGCCTAATATTTGTTGAAGAAGTATGAGGCTTAGGAGCTTATACCTTTGAAATTGTCTCTTAGTTCCAGCAGAACAGTTGTTGTACACACACTGTGCAGTTCCATATTTATTTCCCAGCAGTGTAAAAAGTCATCTTCTCACCCATTTTAAGCACATGAACACAAGTAGGCCAAGGCCTGCCTTCCTGTTTTAAGAAGTGAAAGCTCTAGGGCAGACTGCCAGAGGACTTAATATAGTCTCAGATCTAAATTTAACAACAATAATACGGCTCCAGTCTGACCCTACAAAGAAAAGTTTGGAGAGGAGAAGGAGAAGAAAAAAAAAAAAGGCAATTCTTCACAAATTAAGAAAACAATAAAGGTCCCTTTCAAGTGTCAAGGAATATTCTTAGCCAGCCTGCAACACCTAAATCAAGAGAGAGGTTGTTAAAATGGCATAATACCAGGAAATTCGCCTACAGGGTCTACTTCCTCCTTGGAGACTACAGCCTAGAGTGCTGGAGTCAGTGTGCTTGTGCTGGGGGTGGTGGGAGGGAGAAACAGGGAGCTGACTACAGTGACTCGATAAAAAAAGCCCAAGCTGGCTATCAACACCAGAGTCTCGAGATCTAAGATGATACAAGCAGTCTTCCTGGCCTGAGATTCCGAGTCACATCAATAGCCTCTTTAATCCTTTCCCACCCAACATTTCCTGACACCGACCACAAAAGTCAACAAGTTCAAACCCGGCACAGAAAATTAGCACTTGGACACAATACAGCCAAGTGATAATGTGCCTGTATTTATAGCACAGAGGCAGCCCCCTCGGAGGAGTTATTAAAGATCCTGGTGGGAAGAAAACACAACTAGAAGAAAGTTATTCAAGTAAGTTAAAGATACACCTGCACCCTCCCTTCCTCTCCCACCCCTCTCTGAGGTCATAACATCACAATATAGTCTCCTAAGCAAGGACGTTCCTCCGGGACACTCTGATAGGGAAAGTGTGAACAACAAAAGCCCATTGTTAACGGGGAGCCTTGGTGCCACTTAGACCCTCGTTAAGTTCCCCAGGGGCTGTGCTTTGCGTTAGGCAGGCTTAAAAATAAAAGGCATTAGGACAAGGGATAAACAAATAATGAAGTAATTTCCATTTACCTAGAGCAGCAAGGGGGTTGCCAAGCAGAATAACCGGTTATTGCTGGGTGTTAGCATCCCCACCCTGGGACTCCCACCTCCTCTGTTCCTCACTTTTCACAACAAGAGATTTCACATTGAATTACTTGAAAGGTTCAGCTCCAATACCCTTAGACCAACACCACATCTTACAAATCTTTTGTATCTTGAGATTGGCATTGTCCAAAGACAATGGCATGGAGTCTTACTGATCCTCCACAGAAGAGGAACATGCTTCTTAAAAGGGCTGTGAGATTTTCACTGGGCTTTGCTCCTTAGTTCAAGGAAGATTGTACAGTTACAATTGTGCCTACCCTCAGATTACCATTCGTGAGCCAAAAGGATGAGCAGTTACATCACCTAATAATATTCTAGCTACTGAATGTGAAACTGGCTTGCATGACAAATAGCTTAACTCTCTCCACTGCTGAGCTGCTCTGCTGCTTCTTTCACAGTCACCTACAGGAGAATTTTCTATCACACCCAAAGAGGAGCTGTGAAAGGGCTCAAACTGAGTCATCATAAGCCCAGATTAACCTACCTGTGTAAATGGCTGGCAAGGTGAATTAAGCAAACAGCAGCATCTCCTCTTGGATAAAGCCCTTTGAATTAAGAGCACTGCTACATCAAGTGGAGAGTTCTTTTGCACAAGAGGAGCTCGTGCTGAGGGCAATACACAGCGTATGAGCTAATCTTGCAGTGAAGACAAGCTTTTAGGTCTGACCTGTTGGGTTTGACTCTTGAGGCTCAGTACAGTTCCCATGACCTTCCTGAAATAGCAGCACTTGGGTACTGAATCCATACTCAACCCCACATCACACATACATCTTACAGCCTGAAGAGAAGTATTTCTACATTTACAGTGATTAGTAAATGCCTGGGCAGAGGGAAATAAAGATGGTACAAATTCATCTTTGCCATCTACTCTAGTTGCACCTCGTGCTTCTTCAGTTCACATCAAGGGCACCCCCATGAGTTTCCTCCTAGTCCTGGCTCTGCTAAGCTGTGAGAGTTGCAAAGTCACTGGAAGTTATGGTGAAAGGAGGTACTAGAGGCATTGGTACTATGCTGCTTGTTTCCTGCAACTTAATCTTTGGTATGGACTGTCAACTGAAATCCTCCCTAAAGTACACAGTGAGGACTCAGGAACCTTAACCACATTAACTTGTATTGGTCTGCCCCAAAGTTTTGCACATGAGAAGTCTAAAAGCATGATGTTCCCCTGCAGTCATGGTTCTTCCCACTCCAGGATTACCTCCTCCCCAACTAGAAAGAGAGAGAGAGAGAGAGAGAAGGCAGTATTTGGGAAGAATGAGTAAAAAAACAACACTCTAGGGATCCTTCTGCCTCCATGCAGTGTTAGTTCTTCTTCCCTCTTGCAGTTTGCATGCCCTACAACTAGACACAGGAGTTCTTTGTGTGTTATAGGACCTTACTGGCCACTACTGTGAGCCAAAGTGTAAACTTGTCCCACCAGCAGGGCACTTAACCAGGCACCACAGGTACATATCTTCCTTATCCAATTGACAACTCATTCAGAAAACATTCTGTAGACTGATTTCATGCCCAATGCCAAGTCCTATTCATTGTAGTTTCATTTTGATGCCCATTTACATGTTTGGCTTGCTTACATTATACACCAGCAAAAAAATCTAAACCTCAAAATCCCATCACTTGATTCAGAAGTTGCTCCTCAGTGTCAGTGGAGACAGCTCTGAGAATTTTGTTTCAAAGCTCTGTTCCTCACAGTATTGGTGCCTGCAGTCATGTGATTACACAAGGCTGTCAAATTTCATCAAGAGGAAAAGAAAAGGGTTTCTAATCGCCGTGGTTTCAGGGGACAGACTGAAGACATAAGACCCAGGAGGCAGAAAAATCAGAAGGCAAATGTAAAAACAACAAATGTGTTTTCAGATGTTGTGTTTTTTTTAATCTCATCATTTTTAAGCCAGTCTCCATTTCAGAAGGCCTGCTTCAGGTTTTCAAAGGCTTGTGGTTTTCAATGCTGCAAAGCTGAAATGCCCAAATGGCCCTGTGAATGCTTGGAGGTCTAAGCTAGCTGCTGGCTAGGGCTACAGCTGGAAAGTGTCTGCTTGTCTGTTCTACTGGTAGCCAGTGCACAGTTTGGTGCCTGGCCTGTGTGTCCACACTGGAAGTGGTCACTTTGCAGTACAGCATACATGCTGATTTCCCATCCTTTTTGCCTTTGAAACAAACTAAAATGAAAGTTCACCACAATACTTGTGAAGCTTATTTAACATCTGATTTTATTCCCATCACAAACCACTGGAAAATCCCACATGCCATGTCTGTTTCCATTTGACTTATGATTGCATATTTTAACATGTGGTTCTTTCCAGCCATAATTGATTATCAGTAATCACAGAAAAGTTGCTCACTTTAATCCTGAAATAAAATCTTAGGAAGTAGTTGTTCTACCCAAAGCTAGTCCTCTTTTTCCCAGCAGCATGTATCCTCCGTGTGAAAGCAACAATGCTTGTATCTACAGTTTCCTGTCATAAAGGATTGCCATGAAGACATACCACAGCCTGAAACCCAGCTCAGCTCTGCCTCAGCTCTAAAAGGTTTTGTGATCCACAGTAATTCTTTTTTCTTTCTTTTCCCCAGTTATTAAGTAGAATTTATTTTCATCTTGGGTGGGCTGAGAAAGCGTTTCAGGATGCTTCAATATGCAAATAAAATATTTATACATGCTAAGCATTATTTCATTCACTATTACAGTAGAACTAGCAGCTGTGTCAGGATTAAGCCTGCATAGCAATTTCCAGCTATAGTGGAGATTTCACCACGTGAGAAGACGACACTGTAATCACACCTCCAGACAACCTATCACTCTAATAAAGACTGAAGGTTTGTTTCACATTCACACTAAGGGTCCTTTAGACCATTCTGGCAGTAAAAAAAGAGATTTCAAGTGTATGTAATACTTCAGGTCCCTCTAGTACTACTTGTAACAGGATTTTAGTAGTAAGGCAGATCGGACTCAACATTTGACCAGTTCACAGTCTGTTGCAGAGAGGAAGAGGGTAAGACTTTAAAATTGACTACTCCCTGGGAACTGGGCTTGCCATTCAATACCACCTTCAGCTAACAAATGATTTGCCTTAACCCACCAGAGTCAGAGTCCCTAAACCCACATAGGAAATCTCAGACAAAAGCTGTTCCTTCTGTAAAGTAATTTTAGCCAGGTTCTTATACACAACAAACATTTTCTGCCTAGGCCTAGTACCACTGACATGTATAGGTACCACAAGCTCTTACGCAAATGCAGCTAAAATTTTGAGTGCAGAAGCTCACTACTGAGCTCCTCAGAACTGTGAGTAAAGGGAAGGTCATTCTCTACAGAGAACTGTCAAAGACTTGAGAGAAGACTTCATTAAGACCCCTGCACAGGTCCACTGTGGGTGCTGGCCACTTAGCCACATCGGCAGCTACACAAGAGAAATGAATGCATGGGCTTGAAGGAGATGCATTGTTCCATCTTGGTGGATCTTCTCATTTCACTTGCAAGCAAGCCTCTGAGCTCTGAGGTGCATTTTCTAAGGCAGTGGAGCCTTCTGCAGTGTTGCAGTCAGTAACATGGCAGCTCTAAAGAAGACTCTGGGGTGGTTCAGGATTCACATCCAGTTCCGGATATGAGGATCAAATGCACCACACAATGGAATACATTTGTTAAGGAAATTGGCACTGCTGAAAAAGAAACACTCTGTGGAGAGCCAAGAAACATCTAAGGCTCCTTAATCCAATTAGCTAAACACTTTGCTGCCCCTGAAAAAAGGAAAACAAAAGCCACCTCCTGAAATTGAGATGAGTGAGTTTGGGGTAGAAAGTGAGCATCTTGATAAACTGTTGGTATCTTTGCCTGCCAGAGCTATTAGCCAAGAGTCTGCTAAGTCTAGACAAAGGTTTGATTTTGAATTGAAAGGGGAATCATTTGCAGAGAGTAAAGCAATTTAGATTTTGAAAAACAACCATGAATTTTTAACTATTAACCCAAAAGAGAGACAAGGAGCCTCTGCAGGCACATAAGGCTTTTAAATATTACCCACTGTCACAGGAGGTCACTGAGATTGGAGTGATTTTAAGATCAGAGAGCTTCATTAGGCCAAAGCATTTAATGTACCCAAGGGCTGAAAGGAAGAGATGAGATTGGTGGAGCTAGTGATGTGAAGGGAGTATTTTGTACTCACATCATTTGCTGAAATCATTGGTTCTGCTCCATATGAAACTAACAACAAGCAGCAGCTGACAGTCATGAATGGCAAGAGGTGATAAGCATGAAGTACCAGATTGTCCCTGCTCATTGCATGACTGCACAGAAGACAGGGATCACAAAGTTTGTTTCTTTCTATGAGTCTCTGAGTGGATTACAGATTTGACATTATTTCCCATGCTAGAACTTCTTCTCCACTACTTTGATTTCAAACAGAAGCAAGGCCTGGGTCAGGCCTCTTCAACCACTTGTTTTGGTTATCTACATTGGAAACAAGTTAGAAATGAGTAGGCTAGAAACACAAGACAATGAGGGAAAGAAACACAAACACAGAGCTCAGCAGCAGGAAGAGGTCCAAAGCCCTGGCTAGGAGGAAGCAAAGGAATCCTTTAGTGCAGGCATGCATGCAGTGGCCAGTGTGGGTATGAAGCTCCACGAGATTAAGTTTGTGCTTCCCAGCCCTGCGTGCAGCCCTGAGGAGAGAGGAAAAGACACCACAGCCTCCTGCTCAGACATCATGAGGAAATCAGTGGTACCAAAGCAACAGATGGGGTTAGGCAATGCAGGCTGCTCTTCTAGGGCTTGTGCCTGAGGAAGCTGCACGGGGAAGGGCTCTGTACTGACCTCACATGCTGCATGCTAGAGCCATGTAAGCTTATAAAATTAGCACGTGCCCCTTTGAATGAGCAGTTGCTTTCTTTCAAGCCCCATGGCACAAGGTTATAGGAGGCTGGAGATGAGAGCAGGGCACAAAACAGTGGGAAAGCAATGGCGTAATGAAGAAACAGCTTCTTCACCTTCTGTGGCTCTGTGTCATGCAGAGGAGCCTGAAGCCATCTGGTTTGATCTCAGTTTCCCAGAGCAAGCATATGGGTTGACTTGAGTCCTTTGGTGGTTTAATCACATCCAATTACTCTATGTTACATTGCTCAACATTGGTCAAAATATTAACCATTTGGCAGGTGGGGAAACTGAGGCACTGGAAGGGGAAGGGACCTTCCTGGTGTCACTCCAGAGTCTCCTGATGGGCCCCCCCAGTCTGTCCACTGTACAACAGTGCCTTCTAGTGGATAGACAAGACTTCTGCACAGAAAGAGGGGGTGGGCATGGACTCCAGAACACAAAATACCTGCTTAGGTCTCAAGTGCTGTAGGCATGTGTCTTGACCACTGGCCTCTAGGAATTCTTCTCCACTCAGCTATTTTGCTTTAAGTATTCTAGCCAGATTAGCTGAGACAACAAGGAGTCACTCTGGCCTTTGAGGATCCCTGGTAATGAGCACCAGGAAATCTTCATTTCAGTAGCCACATGGTACTCCAGAGGTCACAGCAGTGCAGTGGGACACATCTATTTTTCGGAAGGCACAAGGCATTCAGTCTGTGCTTTTGTGTTCTGGTGACAATGATTGGAATGACGCAGCTGGAGTGGGAAATGGCCCAGCATAAATCCAGCCTGGCAACAATACTGGGGAACAAAAACTGTAAAAGGAGGCAGGCATGTTTAGGATAAGCTGGAGATAGTCATCTGCTTATTATTCAGAGGCCCCTCTCAGACACTACACTGAGGAGATCCTGATTGTGTCACCTTGGCCCCTTACTGCACATATCCTCTGCAGAAGAACAATGCAGACAGGAGTCTCTTGGACCACACGAAAAGCTAGGAGGTAATTCTCCAAACAGGAAATGACACTAGGCAGTGTGTCTGCCACAATTGCTGATGGGGCTGCAGGATGCAGTCAAGCAGCTAAAATTACAGCTCTCTGCTGGTGTGAGCTTGGAAGTCAACCAAGTTATGGTGATCTGCATCCATGGAAGAGAAATGCTAAAGACAAATTGCCATGAACAAGACAAGGAACAGCTCTGAAAACATGTTTTGAGATGGCTTAACCAGTGAAGAGGACATCTCTTGAATCCAAAGGGTGTTCTCCTGGACTACTTGTATAAGCATCTAAGAGAAAGTCAGTAAAGGCAAAGCACCTGGTCAGGAATTTACTGATGACAAGATCTTCTACTGGAAAAGTCAATTATACAAAACAGAAACCTTCCCACCCAAGAATGTAGCAGTATTGAAAAAACTGTAGTAGGACCAGCATCCTCAGGTTCCTGAGGGAACCTCCACTCAGAAAAAAAAACCAAATCCAGAACAGCTAATAAGCTGCTGCCTGGGAGAGGTCCTTGAACTTCAAGAGCCTGGGGTTTACAGCTTGTGTTCCCTCCCCAGCAGAGCACTGGTCTGTTAGATATTCTGGCTAGCTTGCTCCCAAGGAGGCTTTTGCTGATCTGCAAATCTCAGCCAGTACTTGCCAGCAAAGGCACTTGGAGCTTTGGCCTCTCACCTTCCAGATAGCCATCTTGGCCACAAGACTTTGGGCTCTTCCATTGAACCTGTATCTCACACCTCAGAAATTCCTTCCTAACCACATGGCAAAGTTCCTCTTGGTCTCTGGCCATAGCTTAAGGCACTATCCTTTGACACTTAGACTCTCCATGCAAATGAAGAGACACCAGCTGTTGATAAGTTAGAGGGGTGGGATGTCTTCCAGAAGGACCTGGACAAGCTGGAGAGGTGGGCCCAGGGGAACCTCA
>VWZO01016974.1:195712-254855 GCA_013396975.1 Bucco capensis
CACCCAGCTTGGTGTCATCTGCAAACTTGCTAAGGGTGCACTCCATCCCCTGGTCCAAATCATTGATGCAAATGTTAAACAGGAGTGGCCCCAGGACTGAGGCTTGTCTGCTCAGCAGTGCTTCTATAAGACTTGAACAGTATGAGAGTGTGGCCAACTGTGCAACCACACAGAGAAGAGGTGACTTCTAGTGTGACAAGCTGATTTTTTTGGTGTACTTAATGCCTAAGCAGAAAACAAGAGCAGCACATTCCAGAAACATTCAACTGCCATACCATTCCCTGCCCCACCATAACAAATCCAGCCACTGTGTCAGACAATCTCACCCAGCTCATGAGCTCTCAGTGTGTCAGCCTGACAGAACATCACTCATGAAGCACACCAATCTCTGCTAGGGCTTCCTTTCCAAGTACTAACTCATAGAGTTTTCACTCCAGCTTACCAATCTACCAGTGGATGTAGTGTAACAGGTATGATATTTCAGCTGGTACAGCTAATTCTTAATAAGCATTTATTGATATTGCTATCAGTGAACTCACACTGAAGAAATACTTTCTACTGAGCTGTGAAGTAAAATTAAGGAAAGCTACACATTTGCCAGACATGAAGGGGAAAAAAAGATTCCATTCTTGCCTAACTCCTCCAAAAGCCACTGATTTTGCACTTTTTTTTAGACAACAAGTTCAACTCGCTGTTGAGAAGGTTTCTCTGTTCTTAACTTTGGCACTTATCTATTGCCCTTGGACTAATTCTTCTGGATTTGCATTTCAGGCAGAGTATTGTCACCTCCTGCACCTTGGCTGGGTCCATTGTGATACAGAAGAGGTGCTAATCCTCTAGTAATTAGCACCTCATTGGGAGGTCAGGAAGAGGTCAAGAAAGTGGGCTTGTTTATTTTTCAGAAGAATTCTGGTTTGCTCCTTGTTTTCATTAAGGCTGTGAGATGTTGAGGTGTTCCAGCTCTGAGGAGGCTGATGTGTTAGAGGAGATGAGGAATAACTGTCCTTGCTCTGGGCATGGGCACCATTCAGAGCAGCTGATCTCCAGAGCAGAAGGGATCTTAGAAGAGTAAAATAGTGATGACTCTCGTTTTGACACTCCTAACCCTCATCAATCATCTCATGACAAGATCCCCAATACATGTGGCTTTTAGTTCTGCCTGGAGATGGTCTTCCTCCAGTGTCCTGCCTGTGAATAAATGTTTGCATAAACTTTGTATTGTGTAACAGACAGAAATATATTCACCTGGCCAACAGTGTGATAGGATTCATGACTCTTGCCTGAGATCAATGATTCACACAGTGAGACAGAATTGGGACTCTAAATTGTCTTTAATGCTTTTCCTAACAAAGGAACAGGACAGTTTAAACAACCAAAGACAATTCCATTCATCTTCAAACTAGACAGTAAAGTCATCTTGGGGGAACAGTGGTCTTCCTCTAAAAGCTGTTCTCTGTACGAGATCTCCTGTTCCCTCAGCTGCTAACCCTAACTTGCATGAGGAAACAAGGCCCTTGCTTGTTTCTACCACCTAATTCTCCAACAGAACTAGCTCTCTTCACAAGGCTTCAAAGGGCCCATGCACCTTTGCACCCTTTCTAGAACCCTCATCACACTAACTTTGCTTTCAGTTGCTATACAGTTTCCCTGGCAACACATAACAGGTCCATCAGCAAAGCAGACCATCCCAGTCCTCTTCAGAAACACACGTAGAGACAATGTGTGTGCTGGACACACACTGTGGTTATGGAGCATTCAGCAGAGCTCTCTTTGTCACCGGAGAGCCAACAGCTGCTAGAATATCCAGAGAAAGCTAGAGAAAGCCCAGAATCCTCCATGGCAAAAAGTTAGGGTTTTCTGCCTCATGCCTTTCAAAGTTACAACACACCCATAAAACTCAAAAAGTATAATTTAGACTCTGATAACCTTCCAGAAAGGAGCAATTGCTGGTTTATAGATATAGAGTGTGGTAGTGCTGGCTGGGAAGGTTATAGAGAGCATTTAAAGCTATTCTACATTTACTGGAGTACTCAAAGCAGGCCATCACAGTAAACTCAGCAAACACAAAGGACATGGGAATTCCAGTTGCATTGTGCCTACAGCTCTGCCCTAATCACAGGTAACTCTGTCAGGTTATGTGTCATACTGCAAAAGGGCACTGCCCAGAGGATCCAGACATCTTGAGCCTTACCTACAGAACGCTTACAAGAGCCAGCAGAGGCTAACAATAACTGGAGCTGCTTGTTTTCATGTAAAGGCCAGGACAAGTGCATTCTCTAAGAGGTCACATCCCTTCTCTGAGACTCACTGAACACTCATTCTCCAGAAATTTCTCCTTTCTCTCAGAATTGCAGGCACTTGCACACTCGTGCACCTAGAAGCTGTCACAAGCGCTCTCGCTCCCGCTGCCCGTCCACTCTCGGCCTAATCCAAAGAGACTGCAGAGGAAGAAATGCTAGGACTTAAATCAGCACCAGCAATGCCAAGGGAGCTGTTACTGTTAGAACTCACTGTTACTGAGTGGTCTCTATTAAGATCAATGAACCCCTGTGCTAGGCCCAGTACACAAATTATTAGCCAGCAGGCACAGGAACTCTTGGTGCAGTGTCTATAATGACACAGCTCCCGTGAGCACTGCTCTCCATCAGGAAAAAATAAAGCATGCTTAGCATTTCCCACATCTTCAGAGCAGCCTGCCTTGCTATCTATTTGTGAAAATGGTTTCTAAATATATAGTATATAAAACACAGATTTAAATCTTCAACAGATTTGGCCACTTTTCAATATTTCAGCCTATATGGAATGAACCAAAATATGGTTCCAATCTATTTCAACACATAGAGTTGTCATACACAGACCTGTATATTTTACTGATTAGTAACACTGGCCAAGTATGTGCTATTTTACAATATATTTGCTCATGTCTCTAAAATATATAGGGTGATAGCCTCGTATACTTTAGACACATGACTGTAGAGCACATTTTAGGAAAGATATTACAAATGAAAAGAGATCATTTTGCTCTTACAGAAAGGATGTGGTTTGCTAAATCATTTGGAAGACAGAAGGGAGTCTGAACCGGATTGTTGTGTCACCTGGAATGGACTCTGGGTACACTGCCTGGGAGAAGAACCAGGACACAGACTTCATAGTGTCCAGAATAACATGTTAGTGTGCTGCCTCATGGCTACAGTGTTTGGAAGAGCTGTTAGGTGCAGGACTAAGAAGAAAAATAACGTGGTGTGTTTATCCAAAGCAGACTTTGTGTTCAAGAAACAAAGAGAGATAAATGTTAGAGAGGACATAACCCCATTCTCTTTAAAATGATTAAGCTGGCATCACAGTGTGACTGATTCTATATGGGCATCTGATGCCAGCATTGCCCAGTGGCTTCAGATTGCCCACAGGCTTCATACTCACTAAACACTGAGAAAATCAGTGACTTGCAGTGACTAACAGAAGGAAGACATCTACAAGGAAAAAGGTTGACAACAGTTGCAAAGAGAAAGGCCTCTAGACCTCTCAAAGCTCTCTGGTCAACAAACAGCTGTGAATGTTACTGAGTCCAGAGGAATAAAGAGCTGACCCAGACTGCTGCTACCTCCTTTAGATTGACCAAGGATGGGTAGACAACTCAGCAGCTTCAAGAAGATGCATCAGATCAGTACATCATCTTTTCCCACTGACTCACTGGTTTTCCTTACCAAATCAGAGCACATGCTTGCTTCAAGTCTGAGCACAAAAATCCAAACTGAAAGGTCTTACCCAGAATTCCCAGACCTGTGACAGGGAATTCTCTTAAGCTTTTAGGTTGAAGAGCCTAATACATCCCTAGCAAAGCATTTGCTCTTCCAAATGTGTCTATTTCAAAAGGCCTCTAAATCACTTGCAAATTGGGAAACAGTTTGCAAACACATCACTAACCTGTTGGGAAGAACTTGCTTGCACTGCAAGGGCAGCTGCCAACACCCCTGTCAAAGCCTCCTGCTGCCTTTCACATTGCCCAGCAGTGAAGGATTAGCAGCTTGGATCAAAGCGGGACACGTTGTTCAGAGAAGCTCAGCTGGGTTTCCAAGAGCTCAGCAGCCAAGGTGAAAGTTTCAGAAGTGCAGCATCTGACACAGAAAGCTTATTTGAGGGCTATAAAAAGCCCCTCAAATTCATAACCAAACTTATTAAGCATATTTTCCTGCACTGTAAGGATGCTGAGGTCTTTAGAAAAATCTAGTGGCTGCTATTCCTTCTTTCTATTTCCCTAACTAATTCTCCAAACCCCTTGCAAGACACTGATCTTTTATCCTTGGAAGAACTGACAGAATCTCACATCCAACACAGCCTGGAAGGATAGCCATCACTGGAACAAATCCTGGCTTGGAGTCAAACCCCAAAGGTCTTTGCCACACCAGTTGCACAGCCTTTGGGCTTGCAGATTTTAATGAGCTGAGACTCCAGGCCTCTCTGGATGTCCCAAAATAACGCAGGCTGCCTGCCTCTTGCAGCCTCTCCTCCCATTCCAGCCCTTTCCTTCCTCCAAGGCTGACACCAGCAGAGCCAGCCTGACTGCAAGCCCCAGAGCAATGCAGTGACCCACAAGATACCTCTGCATCCTGGAGGCAAATGCTCCTGCACCCCAGGGAGGTGAAGGGTCATTACAAATCCAGGGATAATGACTCCCCTAACAACATCATCCAATTGTGATATGTGATCAAGAAAAGGAGTAAGAAATTGAAGGATGAGAAGAAGCACTTTTCTTTTGTTTAATCATCTTTAAGTTTAATCTTACAGCTTCTTTGTAGAATTTGCTCATCTGTAAGAACAAATAATATATCCCAGCAATACAAACAGAGGGGCTGATAAGGAAAGTCCATCTGTGCTTCTCTTATCCCTGTCTCCTCTCCTTCCTGCACTGTATTTTATTTAAACAGAATCTACAATTCAAAGTCAGAATTAAATTCTGACTCCTTCAGGAGTTATGTTCACTACTTCAACTCTGAAAAGAAAGAAAGGGAAAAAGAATTTATGCTCTCTGCTATTTTTTGCCCCACACAACTATGAAGCTTGCACAGATCCTTAAGTGACCTGCAAGTCACTTCTATAAGGCTACAGCAAAAGCAAGGAAGGGTTTTTTTTCCCAGACTTGCAAGTTCTTCAGTGGCTCCCCTGCTGTAATCTCATAAAGTACAGCTGAGATTCTGATGCCTACACCTACATTTAACCTCACTGATAAGCTTCCATCTCCTTGCAGTGAGCCCTTACAGTGTCAATCTCAGGGAAGGATCATAGGGGTTGTTCCCTCTCCTCCTCCATCAGAAGGACATGGCTTTGTGTAGTACAGTTAGACTGCTGTGGGTATTCCTTCCACATGTTAGCATTCACAAGTGACAGCCAGTAATATCTTGTTTCAGTGGTTCTGCCAGCAGCCTGTGCTTGCTTAGTCTCTCACTTTATGATATGCCATCAGCACATTCCTGCTTTTCACAGTAGCTGGGATTATACTGCAGCTGACAACTTGACTGCCTGGCATCAAACTAGTCACTAACCTAGAAATAAGTTGGCAAATGCAGAAGATAGATGGCTGGTGGTCTTCTTCTCCAGTGCTGGTAGCCCAACATTTCCAGTGTGCCAAGCTTCCACATCCTCTGCTGAGCTTTGGAAGCATGGCCTAGTCTCCTCCTCAACTCTTCTCACCCTGGTGCTCACTGAAATGCTGACTCTGTCCCACTCCATGTACTGCCCTCCAGGTAATCACACACCATGGCTCCCTGCTGCTAAACTGCAACTAGCTCTTCAGGATGAAAAAGAGTTGCAGAAATGCTGTTCTGAGCAAAGCAATTCTCATTTTAGTAATAATGAGCCTTTGATCTTATTTTGACTTAAGCTCACTTCCACAAAGTAAAGCTGTACTGGCTGCTTAAGCACAAGAAAAGACAGAAGATTTTCTCTTAGGTGCTATAGAAACTTATTTGTTACAGCAACTGAAGAATAAATGAAGAATTTAAAGTCAAAGATATGTCCTGAAGGCATGTTGCTCTATCCTAGAGTTACTTCTTTTGCTTTTTTATAGCTATAGACAAATTCAGTAAGTTGCTAGGGGGGTCATTAATTTTGTGAGTTGAAAGATGATTTTTAAAATGAGATTTTATTTCCTGGGAACACTTAGCTGGATAAAGCTTGGGAAAAAAACAGTTAAGGAGAAGTTATGTCAGCTATGTACAGCCAGTTATGTCAAATATATATTGTGTTGCCTGACCTTCCACTGCTCACAAATTTCACAGAGGATCTGAAAGCTCAAAAGCCCACAGAAATCATCTATGAGCTTTCTCAAGAGTGCAAGCAGAGAGATAAAGGCATGAAAAGCAAAGGTGGGGAGGGAAGAGAGATGTCATGTTTCGGCAGAAGTCACCTTCAAGACCCAAACCAAGCAAGTAAAACAGACAGAGAAAATAAACATAAGCCACAAAAACCTCAACCCTCACAGAGACCATTTAGTAGGAGAAGCTCACAGGGCTTCTCCATTCCACCTCACCCTACTCATCAAATATTGATAAGGAACAGCAGTGGCAGTTGTTAGCTGGAGCTAGTAACGGAAGCATGAAAAGTAAAAATCAATGGGATTTTTTATTTTGATGAAGAAAGGGAAAATGTGTGTGCTGTGGCAGTGTAAGCTGCATGTGCCTGGAAGCAGCTGTTTGCAAGTGCACATATGAATACTATTTGGTGCATACTTAGAGCCTCTCATTTCTCTGAAGTCACATTTGTACAGCCAGTGGTGAGATTGACAAATGTCAGTGATACTCTATGTACATCTGTGTCTAGATCTTGAGAAGGGCAAATGTTCTGGCAAGGTCAGGAGGGACTGCACACCAGCCAGCTGGGTTGAATGGGCTTGCATGTACATTTGTGTTTGTTGTGGTGTTCCTCACACTGAGTACAAAGATGTGTTTTCATTTTATTGCTTTGCAGAGACACTCAGAAAACCTCAGGCCTTCTCTCCCCTGCAAGTGTTAGATCATGAGCTCCTTGATCTTTACTAGGCACATGTTTAGCACTATTTAGCTAGCTACCCACTAAGCCTCAGCATTCAATGGGAGTGTTTCTGTGTGCTAACATTAAAGTTGCAGTAATGAATAGTTATTTACCATGTAAAAATTAGCTTCTTGCAATATCCTGGCAAGTGAACTTTCATAGCAGTGATGGTATCACCAGATCAGCTATGCAGTTTAGGCAGCTCAGTAAGAATTTGCTTGTCCAACAGGGAAGCCAGAGATGACTGCAGAACACACTTTATGAACTCTACATTGAGTGTTTCACTTATATCACACACAACAAAACACTGA
Organism: Bucco capensis; assembly: GCA_013396975.1. Lineage (NCBI taxonomy): Eukaryota > Metazoa > Chordata > Aves > Piciformes > Bucconidae > Bucco > Bucco capensis. Next base: position 203,050 of record VWZO01016974.1, read on the forward strand.
GGGAGCAAATTCTTCCACTGGTTAATGGAAGAGTGAGGTCTTGGCTTTAGATATTTCCTGCTTCCACTCTGGTCCAAATGGCTGTAATCACAGCCTTACATTAAAGTTGTTGACCTCTCCTTTTTCAGCCTGGACTAGTTTGAGGTAGGAAGTTGAACAGAAGGTGTGAATCATCAGGCCTGTCAAACTGATCTCTTTCAGCACCAATGAATTCACTTAAAATGGATGTGCAGAGGAAAGGCATGAGATGGAGAGAGCAGCTTTAAAGAAGAATTATTCCACAATCTAAGCCACTGGAATGGGGCTCTTCCCTTTATTCTTTGCCTTTTAAAGAAGAACTGTAACATAAAATGTAGAAATCCTCTATGGAAAAAAGTAAGACTTAAGTTGATAGAATGATTCAGTTCTCCAATTTCCCACACTTTGCACTGACCTACTGAAGCTAATGCATGGAGAAGAAAACACTGTCCTCTGCTTCAAGCCCTGATTCCAAGCTTGCAGAAGTGAGCAGAGGCTCTAGATCATTCTGTTGTGGGGTATTAACCCACTGAAAGTGAAGAAGCCTGTGACTAGTGGTGTGCCCCAGGGGTCAGTGATGGGTCCAGGACTGTTCAATATATTNGAGAGAGCTGGGTCTCTTCAGCCTGGACAAGAGGAGACTGAGAGGAGACTTCAGCAATGCTTAGAAATATGTGAAGGGTGAGTGTGAGGAGGAGAGAGCCAGGCTCTGCTCCATGGCATCCAAGGGTAGGACAAGAGGGAATAGGAGCAAGTTGGACCACAGGAGGTTTAGTATTAACCTGAGGAGGAACTTGTTTGCAGTGCAGGTGCCAGAGCACTGGCCCAGGCTGCCCAGGAGCCTGTGGAGTCTCCTTGTCTGGAGCCATTGCAGAGCTGCCTGGACACATTGCTGTGTGAGCTGGTCTAGGTGATCCTGCTCTGGCAGGGGGGTTGCACTAGATGATCTTTCTAGGGCCCTTCCAACCCCTAACATTCTGTGATTCTGTGAAGCACTCTGCTGTTACCCCACATTCCATTAGAATAGCCGTTTCTCCTGTTTTCCCAATTCAGAGAACAATGCCATGTATCATCTATTTTTTTTCAGAGCAGTAACTCCTGCACACACCCCTAGGCTGAACTAGAGGAATATTCTTAGAAGAGTCTCTTTCCTTGAAGCACAGTTAGAGATTCAAGGGTTCAAGAGAGACTCACCACAATGCCAAAGGGGAGTTTCATAGTTTCATGCTTGAATGTGTGAATTATTATTTATGAGATCTGGGCTTAGTCTCTAGCACTACATACTTGAAAGCTGACAGAGGACAGAAGTGCTATGGAGATCCTACCCAAGACCCCTCTACAGGCAGTCAGTTCCATTTTAAACATAACAGGATGTCCATTCCTATCCAGCACAGTCCCAAAGCACCTGCCCAGCTGTGTAAGCACTGGAGTCATCAGCCCATTGAATGCTTACCCAGATTCAGATGCTACACAGCAAGCAGCTCCCTCACACTACATTGTAAAGTTATGCTCTTCTTATCAACAATCTCAGTTTTACAACAATTACAAGAGATCTATTTAACTCAAGAAATTAACTGAGTGAAGAGAGTCCTCTGTGATATGATCTCCATAATGTGGCTGAGCAGGAGGTATTTGGATTAAACCAAACTACATTTGTTGGATTAGGTTTATAGTTGGGTTAAGCCAAACTAAGACTACAAAAGGACAGTCTCAGTGCTCCTAACTACATGTTCCTGTTGCTTTCTTTCCATCAGCACTAGTGATCCTGCCACTACCCAACTACACAAATCAGCTTTTTGATCTACAGATTAGCACAGCAAAACTAGGGGAAAAAAAGAAATTAAGAAAGGAAAAAAGGAGGTGACTAAGCTTCCATATGGGCCAAAGCTGGTTTACTGCATGGCTCTAAGACCACTAGTGTTGACTCAAAGGAAAGCATGAAAACTCACAGTAGAAGGAAAAGGAAGGAAAGAAGAGAACACAAGCACAGGCTTAGGAGAGCTTACACCAACCATGCAACAGTGGGGTTTGGTAGCTGGCTATGAGCTAGCCTGAGTATCTCAGAAAAGCACTGACTGCATTTTGTTTGGCATCTTTATTGATGACCTGGATGTGGGAATTGAGAGCACTGGTGCACAGCTGAATGTGAGCCAGCAGTGTGCCCAGGTGGCCAAGAAGGCCAGCAGGATCCTGCCTTGGATCAGGAATAGTGTGGTGAGCAGGAGAAGGGAGGTTATGGTGCCCTTGTACTCGGCACTTGTGAGGCCTCAGCTGGAGTACTGTGTTCAGTTCTGGGCCCCTCAGGATAGGAAGGACATGGAGATGCTGGAGCGTGTCCAGAGGAGAGCTACCAAGCTTGGGAGGGGTTTAGAGGACAAGCCATATGAGGAGAGGCTGAGGGAGCTGGGCATGGTTAGTCTGGAGAAGAGGAGGCTGAGGGGAGACCTCATTGCCCTCTACAACTACCTGAAAGGAGCTTGTAGAGAGGTGGGGGTTGGCCTCTTCTCCTTAGGAACTCATGACAGAAGCAGAGGGAATGGTTTGAAGTTGAGACAGGGTGGGGTTAGATTGGATCTTAGGAAGAAATTCTTTAGAGAAAGAGTGGTGAGGCACTGGCACAGCCTTCCCAGGGAGGTGCTGAGTCTCCATGCCTGGAGGTGTTTAAGAAACGTGTAGATGTGGTGCTCCAGGACATGCTCTAGTGAGGGCAGGGGTTGGGTGGTTTGTTTTGTTTTGTTGGGGGTTTTTTGTTGTGTTTTTTTTTTTTCTGGTTGGTCTCAGTGATCTGAGAGGTCATTTCCAGCCATGAATGTTCTGTGATTCTGTGATTACAGAGTTCTATGCAGAGTGATGAGGAAAACAAACCAATTAATAAGCAAATTCAAGCTCTGATGCCTAAAGGTATTTTGCACGTGCTGTAGGATCACCAACAGCTCTAGAGTAGATGCCATGTCATCTGAAAGAAGGATATGATGAACCTCCACAAGTCATGAACTCCTCTGAAGAGGAAGACTGAACTGAGAAAAGCCATGTACAGCAGGTTTTTGTACCTGGTTCAAGCCTAGCCCAATATATCCCTGCTCTACAATGGTTTGCTTTTCTCCCAAGCTGAAAGGTTATCCTAAAGATGCCACATTCTAGAAGTTTGTGTCTGCACAGACATATGCATATTTTGATTGTAAGACAGAAGTGACTGCTCACGAGCTTAGGTTGGGAGCTTAGGTTTTGAAACAAATCACTCCAGAGCTTTCACTCACTTTCTGCTTTCCTTAGTAAAAGTGACGTGCTGTCAAATGAGCTTAAAGGCCTCATACATCAGTTCTGTGATTATATTTTGAGAGGAAGAAAGAGGCAGAGAATTTTGGATGCCTAAGCCTTTCACTCAAGAATCTGCACATTGTGATAATTTATAAAAAAGCTTAAAATTGCCTAGATATCAGGACATTAAAATTTCATTTTAGATTGAAACTGTTCTCTGAATTCAGTGGCCTGTGATATATGGACTCAGAACACCCTACCAAGAGAATCTAGTAAAGTACTTTCTGCAATGATTATTTAATATTGAACATTTTACAGCAGCAGTGCCTTGAGGCCAAACAAGTCAAGTTATCATTGTGTTACATTCTACACAAATGTAACTTAATTATACCAGTTCCAGGATGAGAATTCTCAAGTTATTGATGTATTTTTTTGTGCAGCACTGCAAGGCCCAAGCCACTTCTACAGTTATGGGCCATTTTTAGGAGGAACTAGGACATGAACATCTTGTGATTTCTAGTAAGAATAGGACAGGGATCACTGCTTGTTCTCTCTTCTGATCACATCCTCCTTTCTCTCTCCTTTGGCAAGGAATCATAGAATAGAATCCTAGAATGGTTTGGGTTGGAAGGGACCCCTGGAGGTCATCTAGCCCAACCCCCCTGCAGTGGCCAGGGACATCCCCAACTAGAGCAGCTTGCCCAGAGCCCTGGCAAGCCTCACCTGGAATGCCTCCAGGGATGGGAACTCAACCACCTCCCTGGGCAACCTGTTCCAGTGTTCCACCACCCTTGCGGGGAGGAATTTTTCCTAGTATCAAGTCTAAATCTACTCCCCTCCAATTTAAAACCATTGCCCCTTGTCCTTTCCCTGCAGGCCTTTGCAAACAGGCCCTCTGCAGCCTGCTTGGAAGTTCCCTTTAGGTCCTGGAAGGTCACTAGTAGTTCCCCTGAAGCCTTCTCTTCTCCAGGCTGAACAATGCCAGCTCCCTCAGCCTGTCCTCAGAGCAGAGGTGTTGCAGCCCCTGAGCATTCTCGTGGCCTCCTCTGCACCTGCTCCATCAGCTCCATGGCCTTTCTGTGTTGAGGGCTCCAGAACTGGACCCAGTATTGCAGAGGAGGTGTGAGCAGAGCAGAGTGCAGTGGCAGAATCACCTCTCTGGCTCTGCTGGCCACGCTTCTCTTGCTCCACATTAACTCCCTGTGTTTGATACACATTAACTCCCTGATCCTCTTGAAAACTCATGGCAAGCTAAGACAGAAAACAAATGCCTTCAATGGAATCAGGAGATTTGTTTTCAAATCCAACTGACATCACATAACTACTTGAGCTTATTCAAATGAGATGACAGGAACACACAGCCAGGGACAAGAGTGCATAGGTCTGGAGGAAATGCCCTGCTTCACACATTCCCACCGTTTTAAGTCAGGCATGAAAATGCATCACAAGGTTTCTGGGTCCTTCAAAACCAAGATATGGGTACCTAAGTCACTTTGACCTTAAAACACTGAGGGGAGGAAAGCTTAGAATATCTGGAAATCTATCCCCTTCAGGTCAGACAAATCTCTGCAGCATCTGGATTTGAGAGACAGAATCTGATTTCAGGTGAAACTGGCTGCAACACAATGCCCGAGTTCAGGCTGTAGTAAAGCACTTTGAAGTTTCTATTACTTGGACTTTCTAAACAAATGCTAGCAACCAGAATACACAGCAGTGTTCCCAGACAGATTGCAAGCTTCTTCCTAGGAACTATTTAAGGCTGGTAAAGTTAATCACCTTGGTTAAATTAGTTAAGAGTCTCCTGTCATACACCAACCTCAAACCTTCAGGCAGCACACCAACATAGCTAGGTGTCAGCTTTCCTCCCAGGAGCTCTGCTCCCATCACAGCACAAGGTTCACTAGACTTTCCTTGCCTATTTAGATGAAAATCTCAGAAGCAAGACAGCACACAGATACAGTTCACAGCTTCAATCCCAATCTGAAGCATGGCTCCTAGCTCCAGTGATTATTTCTGTACACATCAGCAACTTAGTCCAGTGAGGGGGTTGGGGCTGAGATTTAAAATGTCTAACTAGCGCAGATTTGGCCTACTCAGCTTAAAAAAAATTGATATACGTATGCATTTTTAAATGCCAATTTATTTCTAATACATAGCAGATGTACTGTAGGATATTGCTTCCTGCCCTTGCCAGTCTGCATTCTAGAACAGCAAATTACATGGTAACAGAATTCTTTGGAAACACACAGACTAAAGGATTTGGGGGGAAAACATCCAAGGAAACAACAAAGAGTTCTGTAATAGCTAGTTGTGCTCAGACAAAGAGCTGCTCTTCAGGACCTGGACAGATGAAGGCTGAGAACTTTGACATAGTCAGCAGGAAAAATTATGTAAGTGGAATATGATCAGCCTAGATGAAACAGCTACAATACCAAAGTTAACAACCTACCTCCTGCAAACACAAGTCTAGGCTTTTTAAGAGACATTTGAAGGATGCCACTGTCAACAGCAGACCTGTTCCTAATGCAGTGCAGCACACTGGAACACTGCCAACTCAGGAGAGAGCTACAACTTGTCTTCCTATAGAAAAAGAAGGATGACTTTTTATCTACCTAGTTATACCAACTAAGTTCTAACATGGAGACAACTTACTCCAATTACAGCTTTCTGCCCCCACCCCTCCCCAATTTAGGAGCTTACTGTCCAAAAGACCACACTGATCTGGTGAACACAGGCTACAGAGCACTCACACAAGCATCTCTGCTGACAGATCCAAGACACTACTCATCCCCAGTGTGAGTTGTGGGTATAATGAACTGGAAGAGGGTCAGAACACAGTATATGTATGGCTAGGCTTTGCGAATGAAGCTNAACACAGTAACTTGTTCCATAGGCACTGCTGTCCACAGACTACAGGTTTGTCTACAAAGAAGTTTGGCAAAAAAAGTATTTTAATACACAGCCAGAGTGAGAAAGAAAAAAGGTATGACCTGTGGGAAATATGCAGCTCCCATATAAATATCCAGCTATGATTAGACCCATAGTGGGAGTACAAAGAGCTGGCTTATCTTTGCTATGTGTATCTGCACATTTAATACATCAATACTTTCCATGCAAACAAGTCTTCCTAACATCTGATACATGTAAACCATCTGATACATCAAAAGTCTGATCAGACCTTTATAAGGAATAGCACCACATCCACTCATCACTGCTCATCCTGGCCTTGCTTGTACAAACCAGACCTTATCCAATTTCTGGGGAACAAACACAATTGCAGCCTTAGCTGTCATCCTGCTCAGCCAAAATGTCCACACAATGAACAACAGTAAGCATCTGACAGCCCCAGAACTGGAAAAGCTGAATCTCTGAAATGAAGAATGAAGTAGTAGCAACAGCAGAAAGCATAGAAGGTATGAAGAGGAATAAAGGTTCATTAGCAATTCTCACAATTAATTAAACAAAGCTAAGGAGGAAGAGGAACACAGCACTTCAGATAGCTCATTGCTGGGGCTGGAGGCAGGGGACTGGTAATTCTCCAAGGCCTTTTGTGGGTTACCACAAAGACAGTTCACAGATATTCCGCTCACTTACTTAAATATTTGATATGAAATTAAAGCCCTCTTCCAACTTTTATGACCACTGTCTCCCTCATTCTCCCCTCCTCCTATTCCCAGCAGACCCCTTCATCCTTCACATGCCTCTCCTCAGCCCAAGACATCAGCACAATTAGCACCAGCCCACTGGCGCCAATTAGCAGCCAATAGTGTCTATATTGTGGGAGGGGGGGGACGAGGAGTGGGTCCTGTGTCTCCAGCCTGCCTTCACACTCAATTAGATTAAGTGGAGTCTCCTGGCTGTGGTTGGTTGGACAGTTGTTGCAGTAATTGTGTCTTCTCTCTTGCTGCAGGCAATCTCCTCGCAGGCTCTCCGATATCCCCTTTATTGACTCCCCGTGTTGTCCACTTACATCAACACACACTTCTTCAAAGGGAAAAGGGGGAGGGCAGCAAATGGAGCAGAGGGGGGTTGGGGATGACAGTGAAAGACCCCAATGTCTTCCTTTAAAAGTTTTATTTGAGTCTGAAACTCTAGGGCCATGTCACTTTGACCTTCCCAGGGTTTAGCTGTGATTGTTCACTGTGACTGTCACATGCCCCAAGCTTCAAACGGAGGCAGAGCAGGACAGGTCCAGTGAAGAGGCTCACTGCTGAGCCAACTCACTTGGCATTTCACAGTGGAGAGCCCAAAGAATGAAACACTAATAATGTGGTTTTAACTGGGAACTAAACTTGCCTAGGAAGCGAGCCCATGGGTTCCCAGTCTTGCTCTTAGCCAGTGGCAAGTGCTGGGAAATGAGGAGGATAATTGGAAGGCTTGAGTGAAGTTATGCTCCTCCAGAACACTGGAGCACTGCACGGGACAACTTCAGCATTTTCACTTTGGCTTTGTTCTGCTTCAGAACAATGCTTTCCTGTTGTCTGATGAGAAGTAAAAACCAAAACAGACACACAAACAAATCTGGGTTTCTATCTGTTCCTAGTTAATTCAAAATTCCCTTCTTAAATCCTGCAGCTTTGGAGCACTGTTTTATTGAGATGGTGCACTGCTACTGCTGCTGTGTAAGGATCTGTTGGATGGAATATTCCTCACTTCCATTTTATTTTTAAACTCCTGAAGGACAACTGCTACTTCGCACCAACATAAATATTTGTTCTTATTGTGTAAATTCAAGTGTCTTCCTGTTTTTAACAGGACAGTCTGAACAGGATTCATTTCTACCTTGACACCTATTTTGAGTTGAATTGTGCTCTGGAGCTGCTCATTTGCTCATACTGACTACAGAAAAGCTGTGGTGGAAGAGCATCTGCTAGATCAGAATGGAATAAATCACACCTTCAATACAACATCATCTATCTCAATTATTCCAAACACTGTTCTTAATATGCAACTGACAAACAACAGAAACATGGAAAACACCTATGAACCCCTAAATATGATACTTGATACTAGGGGAAAGATGAATTTTCAAAGTAAGAGTTTTCACAGGATTTATAGAAATAACAGCACATATAAAAAATGTTGATATATTTTTCTTGGGAGGAAAGAAAAGTCCCCAAACCCTACTTTAGCAAAAATATGTAAGCAGGACTAGTTGGTGCTTCTACAGTAAATCTCTTAGAGGAAAGGATAAAGGAATAGGGGGTGGCTGTGAGAACTGAGCACATTTTCAAGGGCTATAAAGCCACAGTTTTATTCCTGCAGTGGATGAAAAAGTGCTATACATTCCTGGGCAAATCTCTTCCATCAGCTGTCTGCTTCTTGCCCTAAGTCACAGATGATAGCTGCTATCCCAGCAGGGAACTCGCTAGCTGATGTTCATAGTTTGTGCAATACTTAAAATGGATTCTCTTTTGCTTTATGTCCAGATTGAAGTTTTTCCTTGTGATGCTGGCAAAATGGAAATGATAGGATTGATGTGGAATTCCTGAGGGAAGTTCTTTCCCTCTGTTTCATTTGTTGCTCAGCTTACATTACCCTAATAGACATTTCTGGTCTTAAAATTTCTGCTGAAGTATTTCAGCTATGAGTAAGGAACACAGCTATGAGTAAGAAGAAAGAAAGAAACACTCATAGCTCTGCCACCTTCTCAAGGACCTAGGGAAGGCTGGGAATTGCTTCAAATTACTTACTGCAACTTTACAGGGACAGAGTACTGTGCAGAGAGACAGAAGTACTCAGGAAGAACACAAGAGAATGCAGAGCAGTGATGAAAGATTAGACTGCAGACAAGCACAGCTTGGTAGTCCCAGCATCAGTTAGTTAAGTATCTTAAGTAGGAATGGGTTAGGTTTAAGCAGGTAGGCAGAGTAGTTCCATCTCCAAAAGTGGGAGGTTTTTGAACTGGATTTTGAAAGACCTTACTGACACAGTCAGTTTGACACTACTGTAACAACTTGAGCTGTTAAAATATATCACTTGCTACTACATACCATGCTGTATTAGCAAAAAAACCTTGAAGTTTCATTTTGGTTATTTCCTACTCTAATGAGGCTTGTGTTTCTGGTCCCTGATTGAATCTGAGCTTGAAATGAAGGACTCAATATAAAGTATGTGCTCTTAGTCACATAAAGTCAGACTTACCTGGATCAAACCCTCCACTATAGACTAAGGCATATACATCATACAGTATTATATATTTTTATATATATGCAGATATCTGTCTGTAAAATTCCCTTTGTATTAGTGGGGTCCTCTCCTAAGAGCAGAACCACCTGTACAGAACCCAAGCAGCATGACAGAATGCAAAGACTGGCTCCATTTCCACAAACTGATCAGCAAGTCCAACTCACAGGCTACATTTCCAAAACTGTTCTGCTACTTCCAAGCTTCTCTTAAAAACACAGTGTCAGATTTCAGACAGAGAAGATACATGATAATGGACACCAAGGCCAAGTCTATCAATCATCTATACTGAAAGCCCCTCAACTCAATTTCCAGCAGCCCAAGAGCTGCCTGAGTTTCATTGCCACCCCACTGCCAGGCTGTGCTCAGTAGTGCAAGCAGAGGATGCCTACCAGCAACAATCACACAGTGCCTGGCTCTGGCTTCCTGCCTATTTGCATTTCTTTTGCCATCTTCTAACTTGAAGTAGATGTCTTACTTTTTCTCTTCAGTCAATACACTACTTCACAAGTAAGATTAAACATTTTATTTTAATGGCAGAAGTACTTCCTCTCTCTCTTTTCCCTTAACTTCTCTATGCCTAAGATTCCTCTTACAAGCTATGTCCCATGCTTCATTGCTCTGGGCTTCTCAAACTTTTCTGTGCAAAGGATCTGTGAAGTTAATCACATCTGTGATTCTGTGATCTCTTCACCTGGTAGTGATTTCTTCTGTCATTCCTCTAGCTCTTTTTCTTCTGGTCTATTTCCAATGTGCTTTCAATATTTCTCACCTCAGGCCCATCTATTTCTCCATTCCCTCCCTCCTCCACCCAGACATCACCATTTTCTCTCTCTTGCCATGTGTTCTACTTTCTCTTTTCCTTCTTTTGCTCTCTCCCTGTCTTTTTCTCCTCCTTCAAATAAGCTCTCTCCCTTTTCTTCCAGTCCTTCCATCTCTCATCTGCATCCTGTTCTCTGAGCCTTTCTCCTCTCTTGCCCATTCACCTCTTCTATTTGTCTGTTTTCCATGAGTGAGGGTTCTGAAGATTACTGGCTTTTTGTTATGATCAGGAAACATTTATTGACATCAGAAACAACCTCATTAGCTCTGGACAGGTGGGAACCATCTTTGTTTCTTGCAGGCACCATCTCCTGCCAGCTCAGTAAGCCAGAGTGACAGCTGCACGGCTCTGACGTGGAGATATCTTCTCCTCTGCATCCTTCCGTCTGCAGCAGTTAGCAGGGCCCCAGCTCAAAGCCCCAGGTGCTGAGGAGGAAGAGGCTGATGGGCAAAGATGACCCCAATTAAATTCAGTTAAAACTCTTTCCTCTCCTTTGGACTTTGCAGGGATTGCAAGGTCAGGCTCAAGGGCTAAACATTACAACGCTCTCCCAGCTGACTATAGCAGAATGACAGAAGTCAAGCAATTAAGAGTGTGAGCAACAAACAAAGGAAAAGAAATGAAAACATATCCAAATTCCTGCCCTCACATCAGCAGTAGAAAATTCCCAATTTTTTAACTTCGATTTCACCAAAGTGTTGATGACAGATCAATGAAAAGGGCCTGCAGCAGATCAGGATCTGGTTCTGTTCTTGCACAGCACATTTTAAGTGGGAAAAATGCAGGAAAGATGAGTGCATTTTATCCATTCAAACTGATGTCAGAATTAGACAAGTGACCTCTTTTCAAAAGACATTTTTGGCTCCATAGTGCATGTGTGTTTCCTTGCAGGGCATTGGGAGGTACATGCAAAGACCCACCAAATTTCTTAAGACAATTTACCATAGAAAAAGTAGTTCCAAAAGTAAATTATTTACCTTCACACTACGAGAAACTTCTTTATTTTGGTTCTTAACTGACAGCATGTCAAGGTTCTCTGGGCAGATAATCCCTCTACACATTCCTGATTCTTTCCAAAGCAGATCAGAGTGCAGGGCACAGATAACCAGCTAACTCTGAACAAGCTGCCTGGGATACCAGAGAAGTGCTGGGCATAGCTCATCTGCAGGACAAAACATTTTGCACTGTCTTCATGACACCACTGCTCTATCACATGCATTTCTCAAGACAGATATAGCATGCTTTAGTTTAGATGAGCCTTCACTGCTTCACAGACACTGCTACAGTGACTACAAGCACACATTTACAGTAAGGGTGCCAGGGCACTGGCCCAGGCTGCCCAGGAGGCTGTGGAGTCTCCTTGTCTGGAGCCATTGCAGAGCTGCCTGGACACATTGCTGTGTGAGCTGCTCTAGGTGATCCTGCTCTGGCAGGGGGGTTGCACTAGATGATCTTTCTAGCGCCCTTCCAACCCCTGACATTCTGTGATACTGTGATACATGCTCTTGGATTATAAACCCCTGAGCTGGTCTGATTTTCTGTTACATATCAGTTCAGCAACTACTGTAGCAGGAATACTTACAAGTCTTTGGGTATCAGATTTGCCCAGTGTCATCTTCAATCTGACCTGAGTGTTCCTGGAGGTAACACAGGATACACCCAACTACTGAAAGGCACCTGATTCATCCAAAGATATTTTTCTCAGCAAGAAGTCACATGTTGGATCAAAGCATTTACTGATCTGGGGATATTCCTGAGACAGAGTCTGCTTCAAAATCTGTTTAGGCAAAATGAGCTTTTGTTGCTTGCAGTTGATTTGGGATCAGACCCATGAATCAAGGGAAGATGGCAGAATTCAATCCCCACCTTCAACTGCCCCATCAGTCCTTACATACTCCACACTGCAAAATGACTTCACTCCCTCTCTCCAAGCTGTAAGCTGCTGCTCACTCCCCCACTGTGAGCCAGGGCAGCAACTTTCCTTCTGAATCAGGAAGGAGGAGAAAGATCACTCTTATCCTAAATGCACTGCAAGGCTATCTCAGACACATCTTGTCAGCACTTAAACATCCACCACAGGCTTCCTGCAACATTTTCCAGGTGAGCAGGCTCGCTCCTTGTGCCGTGTCACACACTCATCATTCACCACTCAGACACGGCAGGAGCAGCCTGGTGACATGGTTTCTCTCACTTCTCCTGGCCCCTGGAGCTGACCTACTGTCTCCCCAGCTAGATCAAATCCAGGAGACTGTACTTAGGGCTGGGTCACTGCATGGTGTTAAAAGCCTTTCTCCTCTTCTCTCAGCAACCAAAGTTGGAAGGTGGCAAGCGGGAGAGAAAACACTTCAAGTTGATTTTCCTTCAAGAGATGCTTCCTGTCAGATGGGAAAGGCTCCCAGGCACAGGCAAGGGATGGGAAGGATTTGCAGAACTGCATATTCACCCTTTCAGAGATTTAGGAACTATAGTGACAGTAACCACATTGCCAGATGTTCTTCCCTCTCTCAGCTACAGGTACATGGCAAAGGCAGGGAGAAATGATGATACATGGGAAGTTCTTTATCACTGCTGCTTATGAAAACTCAGGAACACATCTCCTTTGAAGTGAGACAAAGCTAAGTTCCAGGAAGTTCTGGCATCATGATATTTTCTGTTTGCCATGCCACCACCAGTTTGAAGGGGTTAGACACTGGATTTTGCCATGTGAAATATAGCTAAGTTTATCTCCATGTTTAACTTAATGATTTGTCACTGACTTACTGGGAATTTGACAAAATTCACTCCCAATTCAAACCACACACTCCCTTTAGTGTCTCCAGCGAACTGGTTGAGTATCTCATGCAATTTCAAGGGGATGTGTCAAACTGAAAAGCTACTCTTTGGCGCTCTTTGTGCAGAAGATGCCAAAAAAGACAGACTGAAAATACCTTCACAGTACAGAGCAATTTAAGATCTGGATCCACTGCTAAGGAGCATATCTGTGTTTTCTTTTTTAACATTATTTCTCCATGACACCATTTTTTCTTTGGCCACTGCAGGTAGAGGCATTTGTCTAAACAGGGCACAAAGTGAATCAGTGAATCCTTACCTGAGCTGAAACTCAGCCATAGGCCAAGTCATACAACAATCTATGAACCACACAAGAACCCCCACCAGAACTCAAGGCCTAAGGACTTGGGCACCCATAAGCCTTCTGCTAACCAACTCCAACTGTGCTGCTTGCTTTCCGTGCAGAGTATCACTTTGTAATCATGGAAAGAATCTGTACTAACAGCAGGCTTCCCCCCCACCTTCCCAGAAGCAGTAATCAAACCAAGTTTCTGTGGAAGCCATCTCCTTAAAGGTGGCTCCCTCTCTGCTCAGAGCAACGTGGCTGGGAGGCTTCATCCAGCCCATTGAGCCCAGTGCTTTAGAGCACAAGCCAGAAAGCATATTGGCATGTGAGCAAAGCTGCAAGCACAAGTGTGTGAGCATCCAGCATGTCAGATCCTTAGTGGGTTGGCATAAACAGGGAGGCTAAAAAAATCCCATCATTTCAGCAGGCATGGAGATTTCTCAAGTGGCTTTTTTTAATAGGTCATGTGCCCCATTCAGCAGCTCCAGCTGATGCTTCCAAAAGAAACCCATTAACAGCCTCCCCTATGTGCTCCTTATTGTTTGCACAGCTTTAATGGCCCCATCTGCCATCATCTTAAAGCCTCCTGGTCAGAGGCAAACAGCAGCTTCTGGTTATAGTGGCACAGGGAGTTGTACTTCTCAGCCCTTTTGTCTTTACTCACAAGATCCAACTTGGAGAATAAAGATATGCTCTGAACCAGGCAAGGGTTTGAAGGTATGTAACCACCTGCAACCTGAGTGACACCACTGTGATGTCAAACTTAAATCCTTCTCCTCTTCCCTAGCAATATGGCAGTGCCTGCACACAAGCTGGCTAGGCCTCCTTATCTTATGTTGCATCTATCAGCCTGTGGTGTCTCTAAATAACTCATTCCATGGAAGGAAAGAGGGAACCCATGCATCTCTCTAGCCATGAGGAATTGAAGAGACAGCCTCTGCTGCCCCAACATTCCATGCTGAGGTGGAGATTGCCTACACCAGCTGAGCAGGTTTCTCTATAGAGAGCTGCTACAACATACTCCACCTCCCAGAGAAGCCTGAACATCTGCGTGTCATCTGTTTTACTTTGTTGACAAAGGCTGCTCTGATATGACACAATGATTCTCCTAGGATAGAAAGCAGACAGGTTGCTCTGGGCAGCTCCCAACGCTCTTCTCGTTTGGCAGATCCCAGTCAGCTTAAGCACAACACAGTAAAGATTAACAGGACAGGCTTTAGCACAATCAAGAAAAGCAGAGTCTGCATCTGAAGTCCCTGATGGCACCTTCTGTGTTTGTGATGACAAACCAGTATGACAGACTGACTGTTTTATCTGACAGTCTAACCTGGGACATGTCTCTCCACTTGGGAGGTCTCAGGATGGCCCTTGAGCTTCCTTATAAACAGCACTTTATCAATAACAGATGCTGCTTGGATACTCTTCAGAAGGCCACATCTACAGACTTGGCCCTAGTTTCTCCTATCACAGAGCTAGGCACACCTTTTTGAGGTAAACCCCAGCCTAGCCAAGCATTTAAAGCACATGTGCCCTACTCAACACGTGCTTGAATTCCCTTTGAAAGCCTTAGCCCATAGGCACCTTCTGAAAGCAGACTCCATGCCATTAAGAGGCTTCCAGCGTGCTTCTGGGAAGTGCAGCCAGACAGCAGGGTTATTATGAAAGCAAGAGCCAAGGCAGGAAGCTGACAGTTTGTTTTCTACCCTCTCTCCTTTCTTCTACAAAACAGTGTCGCTGAGAGCTAGCTGAAAGGCCAGAGACAGTCTGCAGTCGGCGGGGCTTTACTAAACAAAAGTTTACTTTCATCCACTGTGCCGCAGCCGCTGCAGTCACTTCCTCCTTCCTCCAGCCTTTCTTCGAGGCGAGAAAACAGTCGGCTCTTTCAGCACGTTAAGAAAGCCATTACAATCAATTTAGCTAGTGCACAGACAGACTCCGTGTCTACTGTATTCTGTTACCACAGGCCAGGGGGAGCGGGCTGGGGGGACAAGCCCTAGTGCCCAGCCTCCCCTCGCACTCTTTGCCGTAATGGAAAGGATGCCGGCGCCGGCAGCTATTGGGATCACGCTAACAAATGAAGCTGTCATCAAACACCTCTTGGGGAAGTGGTGGGCAGCGGGGGGGAGGTGAGTTCTTGTGCTGGAGTTGCCTTCGCTGCAGTGGTCCTGCTGGCTAATTGCTCAGCATGAAGAGCACACACTTAAAGCGCTATCGTCCTCGTCAATAATGGGGTATTAGGTGCCTCCTGTTCAGCGTGGCATTGATCTGTTCCAGCTTTCCCCTGTTGTTGTTGTTGTGTTGAGGTTTTGCTGGGTTCTTTTTTTTTCCTTTTCCTTTTTTAAGTGTTTTCTGAGCCCGTGTTTAGCGTGAGTGCTGCTTAAGTGCTAATTGTTACACCACAGATTGATTGGCGACAAGATGGCTTGCCAAGTTTCTTCTCCCATCTCCCCGGGTGGGGTGTGGAGGAAGGACAGAGGGTGGGGGTTGAGAAGTGGGGAGAGAGGGAATCCTTTTGCACTCACTGACTTCCTCTCGCACTGTCTTTCTGAGCTGGAAACTTTCGGCTTTCAGAGCTCCTCCTGCCAATTTCTAGTCCTGTTTTGGTGCTTTCCTCCCTGCTACAGAAGCTGTACACATCTTTCCATCCTTTGAAATGTTCCTGTTATGATGGTACTGTCCTTCAAGCTAGATAATCCCTAAGAAGAATGCTGCAATGACAGAAGAGTGCCTTGCCTTTTTTTTTTTTTAAACAAACAAACAAAAAGAATCTTGAAAAGTTTTCATTCCTCTAGGTAATTCCTTTCTTTGCCACATTTGTGCTTCCAAAAACCTGTAGTCCTGAGGCCAACAGTGAGATGCAAAGAGAAGTGTCTAATACATGACACAGCAATGACTCTAGAACCCTGAAGCCTCTGGGCAGGCCCTGGAGAATCCAGAACAAAGACTTGAACCATACAGGTAAGGCATTCCATCCCTATACTATCCTGGGTAATGTGAAACATTAGCAATGCTCAACCCATGCTTAAAAGAAGGTGAAAATTTTCTTCCAACATGTTCAACAGGTGCTCAACTGAAGAAGTTCGTTCACCAAAATGTTTATGATTTCCAACCTTTTTTGTTGTGGTTGTCACCAAACATTCATAAATTGCTATAACACAAAAAGAAGACACAGTATGTCTGTGGGGTTGAGTACACAGTACAACCCCTTATTCATTCCTAGGGAAACTGAGAAAGGAATGCTAGCTAACTTGTTGTGTCAAAGCTGAAAGCAGAACAGAGATTTGCCTGAACATGGGTATCTGAACAGAGTCCTCTCACCCTCTTTTGGGAGAACCACCAAGTATTCCACAGTTACCACATTTGCTGTCAGGCAAACTGGAACTGGCTTACATCAATATTAGAGTCAAACAAGCAGCTTAGCACATACACTGCATGCAGAACTTGGCCCTTTTTTTTAATTATTATTTATCCAGCAAAACATGCAACTCCAAAATAATCACTTTGACTGCTACCCAGCATGAGCTGGTCATGCTCCTGGGAAACAGAGCTTGGAATTACTGAACTAAAAATCTTGGAGCATAGTATAAAAAAGTTCTAACAGGAGACACAGCCTTAAACTTTGCTTTCACCAGCAGCACACATGTGCTTGACCAGGATCAGGAAGCAAACCCAAGCCACACAAGTGAGCTCAAGTTGGAATTTGCTTTTGAATTCAAGCAAATATGCACAGGCATTTTTTCTCACCAATTCCTCAGCTCTGTTAAAAACACTGAGGTCTGGCAGCTACCCAGCCCTGGGAATGCTGCAAGAAACAGTTCTAACATTAACAGTAGTAGCTTTTTTAATGGTCATTCATTTCCCTTGAGCCTGAGGACCATCCAGGACTAGACAACCCTGTCCCTCTGGAAAAAAAGCAAAGCACACTCCTCAGAACCCAGGTCTGGTGGTTGAGTTCCCATCCCTGGAGGCATTGCAGGTGAGGCTTGCCAGGGCTCTGGGCAAGCTGCTCTAGTTGGGGATGTCCCTGCCCACTGCAGGGGGGTTGGACTAGATGAGCTCCAGAGGTCCCTTCCAACCCAAACCATTCTAGGATTCTATGCATCGAACCATACCAAGGAAGAAAAATGGTCCATCACTCTCTCAGTAGTTTTACCCCTAAGAGCATGTGTCACTTCCCTAGCTATAGCTGCATAATGAGCAACAAAATAAAAGGAGAAGCAAGGCATTAAAAAAATCAGCTGACCAGATGTCAAAAGAGGCAATGAAATGGTGTCAAATGGTGAATGTTAAAAGGTGCAGGAGAATGAGAAACACAGGCAAACACAAGCAAGTGAGGAACTAGCAAAATGAGACTTTTCCTGATTTCATGTCAGGTAACATGTTTTATATTCTATTTCTTGTTAAAGGTGTGACAGAAGGCTAACACAGTAACACTGGTAAGACTAAAAAAAACATATATATAAGCATGATAGTTATCACCTGAATTTCTCCTTCACTTTCAGGAGCCCACTTTCTGTGGCCCTTCAGTAGCTTTGAAAGTAGGTCATAAAATACACTGGCAAAAATCAAAGAGAAGCTTCAATTGGAAGAAGGTGGTCACAGGGGAGGGATGAGGATAAGAATCTTCTCAGCAACACTTTCTGTATTTAAGTCTCACAGTTGTAGTAGCAAATCTGACCTCATTTGGTTACTACACCCATGTGCAAATTCCAGGCAAAACTTCCCATTACCATCTGCAAACAGTAACATGTTAAGCAGCACTGCCAAAAAAGAGCTTGCTCAGAACTTCTGCAAGACACACTCAGCAGTACCAGGATGAACCAGACCAGAAGGTACAGGGGATAAATTAGGATTTACAGAAGGCTTTTAATCACACACACACACACAACAAAACAAAACAAACCAAGCAAACGAAAAAGCCCAAATCAGACCAGAAAGAAACAAATACACACCAGGAAGGACAGAGAGCCATGCTAGGAGTGCACACACAAGGAACATCGTTTTCTGAGCTACTCTTGTCCAAAAACCACAGAACAAATTGCTGAGGCTTTTCCCCACTGCACAAAGTGCCTTTTAGCATCCAAGGTTTTCTCCTGAGGGACAGGAGAAAAAGGGAAAGACAACTGGCGTCGAGCTGCATATTGTCTGAAGATGCTGTCAAGAACATCATAAGGAAAGAGCTGTGTCTGAGGTCATCAGATTAGAGGAGAAACAAGGAACGGAGTAGTGGCTGGGAATGGCAAGGGAAGGGGGAGGCACAGTGACCTGGGTGACCTCTGCTGCACTAACTTGATATAACAAATAGTTCTGAAAAACCAAATACTGTTAACCCTTTTAAACTGGGTCATTCCCTGCTGTGGGGATGGCTCATGGAGCAGAATCCTTAACTCCTTCCTCTCCATATGCTTTCAAACATCTACAGTTGACAGCACATCATGTCATATTAAATTTATAGCTCTCACTTGGCAAAATTGGTTTAAAAAGAATTTCACTGTACCCAAATGAAAATATTTCATGGATTTCAACTCCAACTTTGAGTCAGCTTATTCACGGCAAAATGCAGCCTCTGGAAACAGAAATGGGATCTTTTTTCTTGTAGAAGAGCTCACTTTTGGATGAAAAGGCCAATGTTTCTCTTTGGTGATACCTTCAACCTCTCAAAGATGAAGGGACATCTCGTGTTTAATTACAGGTAAAATAGTGTACCTCATGAGAAGCAAAAATCTCAAGTGGGCCAGCAAGTTGACCTCCAACTGCCACCAAGAAAAATGACCTCCAGTCTTCCCTGCTCATCTAAGATTGGGAAAGGAGCAAGGAGAGGCTGGTAGACATTCAGGTACATTTTGAAGAGCTCTTTTTTTGTGTCTTTGAGAAAGACTGGGCAAACCATGGAAGAAGATGACAATGATAAAGAGCAGCACTGTTTCCAGCCTTTGTCACTCTTAGCTGGTCTGCTCAGCCTGACCAAGAAGGTGAGTAGGGGAAGGATTCTAAGGAATCGCACAAAAAGTTCTTGTACAATTGCTCTAAGCCAAAGAACAGAACTAAAGTAAAAGTGGGTTCCCTGATCTTGGCTCAAGGATTTTGTCTATAGAGAGTGCATCTGCTACATGAAAACTGTGGGTACAATTCTTCCTATTCCAAAACTTAGATAAGTTCCCAGACCTAGCACGTGCATCAGGTAGGGTTATGAGGAAGTCTGCTGAGCTTTTTCCACTTCCTATCAGTGGCTGTAGTTAAGCTGAAAATCGAATCCATGTCCCAGTGTTTCATTTCAGCAGAGAGGATTAAACTCCTCCAAACCCACTGGCACTGTTCTTGAATAGCCTGCTGCCCACACAGTGCTCCTAGGCACAGAGAGGTGACAGGCAGGGGACAGGCTGGGACCCTGAACTGCAGCTGGTAGCACCAGTAGTGACAAATGAGATAAGGACTAGACTGAGATCATCATATTGTGCCATAACAATTGAGCCTTTGGGAAGCTTACCACCAGTGGCATGAGACTAATCAAAAGCTAAGAAAGAAAGAAATTTCTTTTCATCCTCTAGCTGCTTAATTCTATTTGCATACAGCTCTTTTCCATGATTGCTACAAACACTCAGGTTCTCTTCTCTTCCCCTCAAACCAAACCAATGAAGAGTAGCTATAGGTGAGCTGTGCTGTAAGCTGCACACTCCATCCAGAGAACAGGATAAGCACTCCTGAGGAATAGCACTGGCATTCCATCAAGATTGCTATTGCAAGTAAATGGGACATCAATCAGTTGTTAAAAATAATAATGGACTTTAAAAAGGTGATGTTATTGGATAACTTACTGGCTCAACAGATGCTTTATAAAATTGTCTATGCTTTTTACATTTAACATCCTACATGTATCTTAAAGAGTCCACTACTCAATGGTCCCAAGTCCTAAGGGAGTGTCCAGCCATACCTCACACAGAAATGCTGAGCTTAGAATGAATTTCCAAGTTTAATAGAGATTTGTGTTACACTGCAGATCAATCACACTTAGAAGGCAAGCCTAACATCAAAGAGGAGACTAAACTGAATCCAGCAACTCTGCATTTTTCAGCAAGGAAAAAGTTAGAGTACCACAAAAGTTGGTAGAGTCTCCTAATTACTCAGCAGTTCACCTGCATGGTCATAATCCCATTGCATCAAATTTGTGGAGTATCCCCAGCACCATGGTTGATTCCTGTAAACCTGACAAGAGAAAAGCTGTGCCAATTTCTGTGCATGCAGTAGAGGCCTCTAACTTACCTACTTCCCTCTAGCTAGCCTTCCTCCTTGGCCATGCTTACTTTAAATACTGTGAGCCCAGAACAAACACTGCTAGGACCCTCTGCATTCTGGTTCATTTACTCCCACCTCTAGCAACTACTTTTTCTGTATCAGTGAAGACTACTGCATGTGGAACCTAGGGCTTTACAGATTCCTTACTAACCATCCTTGCACTGTAAGGAATAACGCAGAAGTGAGAGGTTGACTTGTTATGGCTTAAACTCAAATGCTCTCTGCCTGAAATGCCCAGTTAAAATTCCATAAGGTATTTAAGCAGGTCATGTCTGCTTAAGTAAATCTGTCACTGATCTGAGATGATTGATACCCCTGCTCTTTGCTTAGTTCCAAATTTGAACAATCCCATTAAGTGAAATTGGGATTTCCAGGTAATTCAGTGTTCTCATGAATGAATGGTTTCCCTCACAGTAACAGCAGCGTGCACATCCTTCCCTCTATGTGTTCTGGGCTCTAAAGTATCTTATAAACAACATGTCTAGAAAATAAATTTCAAATCTGAAGTTAAAGACCAGTAACCACAACCACTGTGGAGTCCAAAGAAGGGAAGAAGTACTCAGTCTCTGAAGTATAGACATGAGATGTGCTGAAGCCATGAAAAGATGCTCACTCTCCTCTAGCACTTGTAGAGGATTATGTGGAGCACAGACAAGGCTCCCTCAGTCTCACTGCTCCCCTACCCAACCTGTTCCACCTCAACAACAGTTCAAAATGAAGTTTCAAAGTTTCACCTTCAGGAAACACAGGCACTCGAACTCATGACTGTTTCCTGAACTTTCACTCTGGGGAGGAATGAGCTCCATGTCCTCTCCCTCCTGTCACCCACTTGTTAGCATAACTGAAACATGTCCTTGCAGCATACTACTGGACATTGCTCCTCTTTGGTCTGAAAATAAGCTGAAGCAAAGGCTTACAAATCCAAGTTTGGATAAACCACACAAGACATCTATGTCTGTATCTCAAGTAAGTCCCAGAGCCAGGAGAGATATGATCCTGAGAACCCCAAGCAATCCTCTGAAGTGAAGAAGCAGCAAGTGGAAGGATCGGGGCCTTTCTTTGTCACTGTTTCTGTAGTTAAAATTATTATTCCTAGTAAGATTGACAATTCTCAGGTAAGCTTAACAGTTCCCATGCTAAATGGGAGTTAAACTAGATGACCTCAAGAGGTCCCTTCCAACCCAAACTATGATTCTAAATACCATCTGGCTGCGGAACAGACTCTGTGCACTGCCCTTACTCCTTTAGCTCCAGCTAAGAAGCAAACAGGACCTTGCTATCTTTAACACTGCTATCCACAACAAGTGCAGCAGCATTTCTCACTGCACTCCAGCTTGAAGAAGGGCTAGGACTTGTTTCTTTCTGCCTTTCTCCCCTCTTCTCCTCATCCTCCTGTTTCAATCATGGAACACCTCCTAAACCCAGTCTGTGAAATCTTCTTGGCCCTGCCTTTCTGAATAAAGGAGAAACTTCTCAGCTGCCTGTTCTGGGATGATTAAGGGGGAAGGGAGAATCTAAAGCAGCCCGATGAGAATTTACAGGTCGTCGGCTCCCTTTCCCTGCTGCCAACCAGGGGGCAACCCTTAATGGGATGAAACGGCTGCAGGAGAGCACAGGGCTGGCTCTTCAGTTCAGCCTCTAATGAGGGGCCATCGGCTCGCCTAGGTCAGCTCGTTAGAAAAGGCAGAAGGGCGGCACAGAATGAGAGTCAGGGGCCGAGGCTCACAATAGCTCTTGAGGGGCCATGAGCCTAAGCGCTGAGCTCCGCGGAGGGGGAGGGGGCAGCCACCACGTCGTCCTCTGGCTACTCCTCGCCTCTTAAAATCCCATTACCTTCCTTTTATTTCACAGTAGAGACTGGTGCAGAGGGAAAGGGAGGGGGAGATGTCCAGGAGGAGCTGCCTCTGTCTAGTGCCTTCTGTCAGCAGAGGTCGGGCCCATAGGATCAATTTTTTTTTCTGTGGATGTGATTTTCTTGTCTCTCTCTCTCTCTTTTTTTCTTTTAAAACAAGAATACGGGCGCCAGGCTTACAAGAGGTCCTCAAGAACTGTCAATCAGGGCCATGAAATATTCAGAGAGCTTAATCTTCTTAGGGGATCTGTAGAGACCCCCTCATGGGGTCTGAATGCTCTTCATGAACTTGCAAAGAATGGGGAAGGGGAGAGAGGAAAATAAACACAGCTGAAAGGAATGAAAAGAGAGACATCCTTAGACAGACACCCTCCTATCTTGGTGAGGGCCATATTATAAGAATTTAAACAGAACAGAAAAGACCTTTTAAGACCCAATTAGTGGAACAGTCTCCCTTCTCGATTGGGAACCTGGAAAAACCACCTTTGAGTAGTCTTTATCATGGCTATGTCTCCCTTTTTTCACTCAACAGGTAGCCCAGTTCACTGGTATTCCTAGCTCAACCATGACCTCATTTTTGACCTTATACAAATTACTGCTTCTGCACAGATTTTGCCTTTTCTGTGCCTGGATCAATACACATGAATTCTGCCAATCTGGTTAGTTAATGGCCAGGAATAGGCAGCCTGGCCTATGGGTAGTCTGCAAACTGCACAGATTACCTTTCAGATCTCAGGAATTAGGTATGGATTTTTTGGTGTACTCACACAACTGAAAATAAGTTAGTTACTTAGTTACTTTGGGCTAACAGCATGTAACACTATGGAGTGAAAGGACAAGGGGCAATGGTTTTAAATTGGAGAGGAGTAGATGTAAATTGGACATTAGGAAGAAGTTCCTCCCCACGAGGGTGGTGCAACACTGGACCAGGTTGCCCAGGGAGGTGGTTGAGTTCCCATCCCTGGAGGCATTCTAGGGGAGGCTTGCCAGGGCTCTGGGCAAGCTGATCTAGCTGGGGATGTCCCTGCCCACTGCAGGGGGTTTGGACTAGATGAGCTCCAGAGGTCCCTTCCAACCCAAACCATTCTAGGATTCTATGACTATCTTAAAAAAGACACACTGGAGATGTGACTCAGATAACTTGAGTAGTTAGAGTTCTCACATGTATCTAAGACTGATGTACATTATTACATTTTATTATAACAGTGAAATCTTGACTCACAGACAAGTCAGGGACAGGCTGTTTCCTACACAAAAGTCTTATAGGAAAAGTGAATCTTCCATGTTTCTCTCTCTACATAAACATCTTAAGGAAATTCCTTGTGAAGAATGAATACTGCAAGTAAAAGAGCCTCTATTAAGTCATCATCCTCACAAAGTCACCTATGCCTCAAACTCCATCTCCCTCTTGTTGTCTGAAAGGCTATAACTAGCATCTCTAACAAGTCACTGCAGTGCCCCACAAAGAGAATCATGTCCAGCAACTTTGTCTTCAGTCACACAATCCATTTTTTTAGAAAAAACAATTATTAAAATGAGGAGACACACGTAAAGTTCCTATTTTTTCCCTTCCATCAGTACCTGAAATGCAGAAAATAACTCTATTGCTGCTGCAAATTCTATGACAAGGAAGAACCTCAAACAACACCAGAAGGATGATCCAGCATTTAAAGTCACTAGTCCTGAAATGAAGCCATACAGAGTTTGAATAATATGTCTCAGTAACCACTGGGCCTTCTTTAAGTCAAGAGAAAGGAATTTATTTTCATCCTCTAGCTGCTTCAGTAAACCCTAGTTTGGCAAACAATGATGCAGCACAGCGTGCGACATCTGAGCGTTTGGCTTTTACCTCTCAACTCTTGTGTCTCACTGAAGTGTGTAAAGGCTGATAGAAAGGAGCAAGAGAAAGTAGTTTTCCCTTCAGGAGATGTATCCACTTACCACAGCAGCTAGAGAACAGCTGTTAACTTTCCCCCCTCCCAGCCCCTGGGGTAAAAGCTCCCTTTATTGTATATGCTCATGCATCTCACAGAAACCGTGGTGAGGAGCTGTGCTGATGCAGTTTTACATCTGGAGAGCATAGTGAGGTTGGAAGTGTTTGCTTATTAATTGGAAGGAGTATCAGTAGGACAGCTACAGCTGTGCAGATAGAACAGAGTGGAGAAAGAGGAGACAATCCATGTATCCAGCCAGTTAGGCTAACAAGGAGAAAACTTACAGTACAGCACCTAGGAAGAGAAGGGGCCAGGGGGGGTTGAGAGAGCAGTGGCAGCACAAGAGCAAAGGCAAGTTATATTTTTTCCAGTGGTAGTAATGAATTTTTACTTAAAAAAAAAAAAAAGAAAAGAAAAAAAGAGAGAAGAGAGAAAGCCTTCTTCTCCCTCCTCCTTTTCTCCTGCACCTGGGGTCATGCTGTGACCTTTTAGAAGACAGGATATAACAGTGACCTTTGTCAGAGCATGACAGAGCATCCAGCCTAGCTTTTCGTGAGGAGACGTGGGAGGCCTACAGGCAGTGCTCCTTCCATGGGCAGAGGTCCTGACCTGCAGCAGCACACAGAGAGCTGTCAGGGGCAGGCTCCACAGCCCCAGCTCCTCTGCTTTAGGAAACACAGATAAGAATACAGGCTAGCAGAGAAACAGCCTGGTCTTAAAACCTTCTCATCCTACCTGTGACAACAGTGGCATTGCTTAGGAGCTCCGAGACAAAGCTTCTCCCTTTCTCCCTCTGTCCTCTCTTCACGTCCTAAAATAATCTTATGAAAATGCCACAACCCTCAGATGCTGGAGTTGCCTTCAAGAAGTCAAAGGCACACTTACAGTCCTTTCAAAGACAAGAGAGAGAGGAAAAGGGCCAGAGATTCTTTGCTGCTTTGCTGCCACCACTTTATAAAATTAAACCACCCAGCACACCTAACTGGATATGTTGATGAGACACCCAAGTAGGAATGGCTTGGTGGGCATCCTTCCCTTCAAGGTCTTGAGCTGTATGTGTATACCTAAATACTCTTAAGTCCCTAAATTTTACTGGACTATACCAGAGCAACATTCACATGCTCCAATATTTCTGCAGTCACTTGCACAGCTGCAGAAGAACAAATGAAGGCAGAGAAAAAATAATCCAGCAGTGGGACAGACACCAGCTTGTTGTAAACATGCAGCAAAGCAAGCAAACCCTAGAGGACATGAAAACATACTAGGAGCTATCTGACACTGGGTCAGCCCCACACAGAACACAACTGCTCTGCTGCCACTCACTGAGACAGGCACTTCCTCCTTTCTAACCCTAAGCCTGTGTTTTGGCTAACACACAGCAGATCTTCTGAATAAACAGATCTCTGTTGGACATGCAGTTCAGGTGCTGGCTGCTCCAGCTGTGAATCCCTCATCCCCTTGCTATGTCCTGGAGGCATGAGAGGGCAGAGGAAGCAGGGCAATCTTCAACCTCCATCTCCTGCTGCCCCACGACCTCTGGGGTTGCCATTGTTGACCCTGCTGGGGTTGCAAGGGGTTGACTAATTTGGACACGTTCAGGCAATTGCTGTCATCAGCTTCCTGCTTTGTTGATCAGGGAGGTTTTTGCTGTAGGCAGGAGTCAATTATTTGGCAATCTCAGGATGATCGGAAGAGACTATTAGTGTTTGACATTTTAAAGGGAAATGGAAACCAGCCCACCTCTCCCTTTCTGCCAGCTAAACCAACCACTTCATATTAAACTTTGCATAGCTTCTTCCTTAGACAAATTAGCTCAACAACTGCTGCTCTTCTACAAAGTCAATGGGCCACCTCAAAAAAGGATGCTTGACCATGACTCCTAACCTGCTATTCATCTGGGCTGCAATGGAGTCTCTGGAAGCCAATGCACAGCAGAAATCCCCCTTGGAAAACATAAGCCAGCATGGCTGAACAGTGGACGCACATAGGAAGTACCCACTAACTTGTTAAAATAAACAAAACTGGAGCTGCATGCTGTACATTCAGTTTCCTGATCTGACAACACATGGATGAAACTTGTTAGAAGCTTAAAACTTGTACTACAGAGAAAGATCTGTGCTAAGTGGAAGGATGGCAAAATGAAGAACTGTTCAGCAAACTCTTAGGATTCATGAGAACAAGCTTTGGGCTATTTCAGAGACTTTCCAAGAAGTTTATCCTAGGATTCCTTACAGGATGAGAGGGTTATCCACTTCTCCCCAAGATTCCTTTCCAGGGACTTATGCAGAAAGGAAGACTTATCTTAGAAGTGTAGAGTAGTGAGCAAGATAAGCCAATTTGCAATATAAGCAGTAGGAGTCATAAACCAGCAGCCCTGGTTCCAGTTGTATTTTAGGACTTTTGGTAAACAATTTCTCCCAGAACTAGCACAAAAAGAAGTGATGCCTCCTGACTGACAGAACAAGCTTGGCTATATCTCTCCTGTCTTAACTGCAGAGTATGTAATATTTCTGTTTTGTAGGCACATGTAGAAATCCCATCCAGAATCAAACCCTTATTGTACCTCACACTGTACAAATGGCGTAAGGTTCAACCAGGAGATTTTTCTACTTTCAAAGCCTTAGACAGATTGACACCAGTGAATTGTCTTAGAAAATCATTAGATATTAACAGCCTGCTTGCACTGTAGCCTAAGGAGAGCTGGAACTGAAGGCCACACTTCCCAGTGAGAACTGTCACAAGAAAGCTACTGCTCCAAGCCTTATACAGGCCAGTTTAGCAAGAAAAAGCCTGCCACTACTGTGACAGAGAGAGGAAGACGACTTCACAGTTTCAAGTTAGCCAGGTTCCCTGCTGTTACAAATGCAAACAGTGACCTTAGAGAAAGCCTTTTCTGCTCCTGAAGAATAACACACGATGGAGCCTAACAAGGGCCTTGGTGGTGGCAGATTGCTCTCTCCTCCCCCTGCCTTCATTACTACCAGTATCCAGTTGGACCAAGTTCCCCTGGGAGTGCCCAGGGTTTGTCTGTATGCAGCCAGCTCTGCTGTGGCAGTAGGGCAGACTGTAAGCGGTGGTGTGATTTAATAAAGAGACACTTAAGGCAGTTGCTGGTGGAGTCAGCCCACTTCGGCTGGCCTGCTCTGCTCATTTAGCGCTGGCTGCAGCCCCCGAGCTGGCGTCTCCCTGCTCATTAGNCAGAGGATTTTAAACAGAAAGGGGGAGGCAGGGTGTGCTAGCTCGAATATTTTCCTGTTGTTGTTTTTATTAATTTCCCTGTTTTTTTGTTTTGGTTTCGGGGGATGTGACAAAAGGGACAATAATTGCCATTTGCTGCAGACTTTGAGGAGTCCTCTTCAGCCATTACAGATTAAATTGCATTCGGTACAAGTGTCCATCAGGCCCCAGCTCCAGACTCCAGGCTGGTTAGAGGGCAGCTGATTCAGCTGCAAGAACATTTTGCTCCACTTCTGATCTGTCCTAATTATAAAAAGGATGCTCTTGTCTTTAACCCCTAGAGTTCTCTCTCTCCTATTAGTATGGAACAGTCCCTCAGCCAGCTACTCCACTGCTTTAACTGAATTACCTGGACTGTCAGCAGCAGAGAATCTACACAGATCTGTTCTGCCTGAGTGTCTCTCCTCATTTTTATCTTCCTGACCCACACTAGGCTCACAGATTTCAAACAGAGAATGGAAAAGCCAGAACATGTTCAGGACTTGCAGAATCCATCTGACCACATTTTAGATTTTGTAAAATCAATTCTAAACCTAAAGAAAATATCCACACTTTCAGACTACAGCACAGATAGCTTGAATACACATGGCTGAGCTAGTTTTAAGGTAGTAAACATCAGTACTCCTAGCTGTTTGGCAAGAGGGAGAAGCAAAGCCTATACTAGGTGTTTGAGAAGATCAGCCTGTGGGCCCACATGGAGTACATTATGGTTCTGGAAGCACAGACAACACTGTGAAGCCAGCTCATTCAGAGATGTCTCAGCAACAACTACACCAACTGTACTGACAGCACTACAGTGTAGCTACAGAATAAACATTTGGACTGCAACCAGGAAGCAGTGGGTTGTCCTTCTCCCTTCCAATGGTAGACTTCATTTTAAAACCTCATACAATGGATCTTTCCACATCTTTGGTTACAATGAGGTGCAAGAGGACTGAAAACAAAGCAGAAAAACAATGTGGGCTTGATACTACTCACTACAAGCTTTTTTTGCATGCCACTCTGACCCTGACCTCAGGTGATTCACTCCTGACTGAAGCTGGTCTACCCAAGATGAGAACCTACCTTTGATTTCAACTCTTACAACACATGCAGTAAAGTATGTGCTTCACCACTGACTCCTCTCATCCCCTCCTTCCACCAAGCTTTGGCATCTTCCCACTCACAACTAAATTCTTAGCCCTTCCACAGCCCCTTTCCCAAAAGAGGAGCAGGGTTGACACTCCATGCTTCTCTGGAAATTGGCATTGTGTCAAAGTTGCCCAAGAGTTCCATAAGCAGTTGTGGCTCCACAGCACCACAAACAGAGCACCAGTCTCTTAGCACCACAGGATAATTTCATTGACTGACATATTTAATACCAAAAGAGACCAATACTCTCATTTGGCCCGAAATCCTGCAAAACAGACTATCCAAAACTCCTGCAGTCAGAGGAATTATCCTTCCCACTACATAAACTCAGCATTACTAGGAGCAATAGCTCACAGTTGACATCCAGAACAGTTTAAGACAGACATGCAGTCTCAGTTTGCACACTCCATGGGATGATGAATCAACCACATCCTATGGCAATCTATTCCAATAGCAGCTTACCCAGTCAGCTAACATCTTGCTTTTATATTTCCAATATCTCTGTCCTGAACACAAGAAAGTTCAATATTCAGAAACATCTTGCTTTAGTGATACTGACAAAATCAATTTGCTCTTACAGAGTGTTGTGCTTTGACTGATGCCATCTAAATGGTATTTTTCCTTTCAGATGCTCTCTCCTTCTGTTCATTCCTATGGTCTTCACTAAAGTTCTACTAAATACTCCATTCATTCCGTTTCAGTCAACCTGTGGGGGTTGTTTTGTTCTGAGTGAGTTTACTTTCTGTATAATATTTCTTAGAGTCAACAGCCCTTTAGCCGTTGGCAGGACTTTTAGAACACATTAGAGGAAAATGTAAAAGAGAAGGAAAGAAAGAACTCCACAAGCTCTCTGTGGAGAAGAGCAAGCAGAGGCTGTGTCTTCTCCAGCTAGTACTGGACAGCTCCCTCAAGCCAGGCTCTCCTCCTCAGTGCTGCTGCCCCAGGGAGCTTTAGAATCCTACAATCCTAGACTGGTTTGGGTTGGAAGGGACCTCTGGAGCTCATCTAGTCCAACCCCCCTGCAGTGGCCAGGGACATCCCCAACTAGAGCAGCTTGCCCAGAGCCCTGGCAAGCCTCACCTGCAATGCCTCCAGGGATGGCAACTCAGCCACCTCCCTGGCCAACCTGGGCCAGTGTTCCACCACCCTTGTGGTGAGGAACTTCTTTCTAACGTCCAGTTTAAATCTACTCTTCTCCAATTTAAAACCATTGCCCCTTGTCCTTTCCCTCCAGGCCTTTGCAAACAGGCCCTCTGCAGCNAGGAGCCTGCTGACAGCACACACAAAACCGCTAGCAGTTCGAGAGTAACTGATGTCCTCAAGAAACACGTTTGTCATTTGTGCTAGATACCTGTTAAAAAAATTCCTTACCACTGCACTGGGGGCATTTTCATCATGCTTAGCTTCTAAAACACTTTGTAGGGGTAAGTTCCTAATACACTTTCTCAGCATCATTTACTCTACGAAAAGCATATTTATTTCTTTTGTACTTACCTGTCCTCTCCTCTATCATGCAAGATAGTGGAGCTGGGCAAAGTGGACTTGTAGTTTAGTTTGGATCCCATCATCCAGTCTTCTCATTGCCCTCTACAACTACCTGAAAGGAGTTTGTAGAGAGACAGGTGTTGGCCTTTTCTCCTTAGTAACTAATGACAGAAGCAGAGGGAATGGTTTGAAGTTGAGACAGGGTGGGGTTAGATTGGATATTAGGAAGCAATTCTTTAGAGAAAGAGTGGTGAGGCACTGGCACAGCCTTCCCAGGGAGGTGCTTGAGTCTCCATCCCTGGAGTTAAGAAACATGTAGATGTGGTGCTCTAGGACATGCTCTAGTGAGGGCAGGGGTTGGGTGGTTTGTTTTGGGTTTTTTTTTGTGGGGTTTTATTTGTTTGTTTGTTTGTTTGGACTCGGTGATCTGAGAGGTTATATCCAGCCATGAATGTTCTGTGATTCTAACGCACCATGAGTCATCTCCAGTTTCTTAAAACTACTATATATCTGAAAAATTAGAAATTTGCTACTTCAATGGACAGAACATTGTATTGCTGGAACTTTAAAATACTGATTGTATATAAAGTCTATGCAATATTACAGTTTCTCCAAGCCCTTGTCACATGTAGAGCAATGGAAAGGGCAGCAATCTTTGCAAACTGCAATCAAGTGTACCTGAGAGGTATATAGGGAAATGTTTGGTTACAAACACCAATCTTTCTGTAAAAAAATGAAGGCTAATATAGCAGAATTCATGTTCATGTCAACCTTCCTTGGAATGGAGATGGCTCACTGGCAGCTGACTGAGGGTCTTGTAGTCTTCTAGTCAGATCTTTTACAGCTGTAGCCAAAAAATCATGGAAAGTGTAAAATTAAGACCCTAAGAGACTTTTTAAGCAGTCAGACTGTGATAGGACAAGGGGGAATGGTTATAAGCTGAAGGAGGGGAAATTTAGATTGGAGATTATGAGGAAGTTCTTTCCCCAGAGAGTGGTTAGGCACTGGCACAGGTTGCCCAGAGAGGTTGTGGATGCTCCATCCCTGGCAGTGTTCAAGGCCAGGCTGGATGCAGCCCTGGGTGACCTGGGCTAGTGATTGGCATCCCTGCTCAGTGTGGGGAGGTTGGAACTAGATGATCTTTAGGGTCCCTTCCAACCTGCCCATTCTAGGATTCTATGAAGTGTAACTTACTAACTGCAAATTAAAGCAGTATCAGCTTCCTACTGCAGATCCAATAGATACTCCTTGGTGAAAAGGGAGAAAAGATAGTAACAGCCATGCAAAATTACATTCAAAACAGATGTTGCCCTTCAGTAAACAACAAGGCAAAAAGATCCCATGTGTAAGTAAACTGCTTGTAGCAGTATAAATTTTTTAGGTGTATGAAGCTGTATGAAGGGATCGAATGCATGAGGAGGGATCAAATGTAAACATGGTACTGCATCTTACTGAGTGAGTCAGCTCAGCTTCTGCAACTGCTCATGTGCATTCTTAGCTCACCCTAATTCTGAAAAATGACAAGTTGGAATCAATAATTACTTAATGAGTAAACACTTAATTGCTTATTTATTATTATTACTATTGTACATATTGCTGCTACTGCTAGGAGGTCAGGGAAAGAAGAGACAGAGGAAAGTATATCATAGTATGTGTGAGAGATGTTTAAGAGGGGAGAGAAATGCTAAACAAGACTAATAGAGGGATTGTAAACTGACCCTGAAAATTACCATCTAAAATCTAATTAAAACAGGTGAGGATGGTACTGGGAAAGCAACACCACCAGCAAAAATAAACTGCACTGCAGAGCTTCCTAACAATCTCTGCCACTGACCATAACACTGGTGTAAGAGCTGTACTAACTCCAGAGAAACAGAAAGTCCCTTGCAGGGAGCCAGTAGAAATAAGTGTGACAAGCTCTACCTCAGTAAGTTGAAGAAAACAGCTGATCCAAACCCAACTGTAACTTACACTCTCAAGCACTGCCATCATTTCCCACTCACAGTCTATGAACCCAAATCCTGGCTCAATGACTTTCCCTTAGTTTACACTGCTAACGTGTTAGAAGGATAAATACCTATCCTGGGAGGAAAGACAGACTGGTTTAAGACAAGGAAATAAAGGCCAAGCTTTCAGCCATTTTGTGCAGCAGTTTCCAGTGCCCTAGTCCTGAGCTGATCGTGTCAGTATCTCAAGGTCCCCAGAGACAGTAATCTTATGTGTTCAGAGAGGCTTTAGTTCATGCAAGGTCAGAGTAATTGTGCATGATTAATGGTTTATCTCTTCCTGAAAGCCTTACACAAAGGCTCCAAACCAAGTTAGCCGTAATTCCATACTCCTTACAGTCCGCTTAAAGGGGCAGCATCCTATTTCCTCTTGGTGGGGCCAAGCAGGTTGACTTTATCTATCAGAATTGGAAGTGGGCCATGTGGCCTTTGAAAGGAGACCCTCTCCCCCATTCAGCTCCCCAGGAAACATGAATACACTGTAAAATAAAGAGGGGGGGAAAGGGAGAAAAAAGAAAGGAGAAAGTCCATATTCAGTCTAAACCACCTTGGAGTCTGAAAAAAGACTTCTCTGTAACAATCCCCAAACCTTTTGCTGTGAGATTTTTTGGTTTTCCACCAAATTGCTCCTTATTGTATTGCCAGAGCAGGGCACATTAGAATCACCTTAGAATCTCATTTTTATTCTGCAGCCTTATTTTGTTACAAAAAGGATCATTTTTAATCAATTACAGCTTAGAGACCATGGGCAGCCAAATAAGCTGATTAAATTATTATTTGCAGATAGTGCTCACAGATAACTCCTTAGGGATAGCTGCAAATTTAGCTCTTTTTTGTTTTCACAAAGCATTAAAGAAGCTTGATTTCTCTGAATGCAGGCTGCCTTTTGCTGGAGATTTGATCTGGCTGTTCTCAGACTACAGAGCATTTGTGAACTGTTTGGTGCAGCTATTCAGTTGTACACAGTGTGTAATTGCCCACGTAAGTCATATGCTGTTGTTTCTGCTCTCTGAGTGGATGTCCAAAGCCCTTTACACAAGGGAATAAGGGAATAGTTTTGTTCACAGACCAAACCTCCTTGTTCTCCTGGGACTAAGATGTTCAGATCAAACACAACACTCCCTGTGGTTTCAGGCGAATGAAAATCCATGTGCATCAAGTTTGCTCCCTAACAGAAAATGACAAGGGATCACAAACATGGATGAATCAAACCAGCAGTCTGCAGTTCAAATGTTGGGGCTTCTTTTGTAAATGCAGTTCCCATCATCAAATCAGACTGAGCTTTTATTTACCTGGGAATTTGATATATTGATATGTTTTGTTGGAGGGAAGAAAAAGGCATGTGGTATGGTCAGAAACTGCCACACAACACTAACAAGAGTCTTCAGGAGTGGTCAGAGAAAATTAGCTAGTTGGGCAGTGGAAAAGCAATCCTGTCTGTCACAGTCTGCTTCCCCCATTCTTCAGGTGTGTTAGGAACAGGGCTTTTTTCAGAAGGTGGAGGAGCTAAACAATGTCATCAGGTGTCTTAAATGTCTTCCTCTCTATCAGGAATGAACTGGCTGAAAACTGCAACCAGAAGATAACTTGAATGAAAGATAATCATGACCTCTAATGTTCTGCTCTCAAATAAAAGGTAAGATTAGACAATGAAAAGGACACTGGGCTGCAAAACAGGAGATGCCAGCAAGCTGGGGGAACTGGTAGATACTGGATCTCTTGGAGAGACTTTGAATGGCAAGTGATGCAGAGTACAGCTGGAACTTAACTGCAACAGACTATTCTAAGGGTACAGTAGCAAACGGACAAAAGGAAAATGGAATGTCTCTGATCTTAACTCCAAAAATTAAACACTTAATATGGAAATAGTAACACACAAGTAAGGGCTAATATCAAGAAAAAGCATATGGGGATAAGAAAAAAAATATTATGAACAGAACTGCAAAAAGAATTACATACACCAAGCAAAAAGCAGTAAGAAAAAAAACACAGTATCCCAGTATGTTAGGGGTTGGAAGGGCCCTAGAAAGATCATCTAGTGCAACCCCCCTGCCAGAGCAGGAGCACCTAGACCAGCTCACACAGCAATGTGTCCAGGCAGCTCTGCAATGGCTCCAGACAAGGAGACTCCACAGCCTCCTGGGCAGCCTGGGCCAGTGCTCTGGCACCTGCACTGCAAACAAGTTCCTCCTCAGGTTAATACTAAACCTCCTGTGGTCCAACTTGCTCCCATTCCCTCTTGTCCTACCATTGGATGACAACCCAAGAAAGTCATCAATGCCTTCTTGACTTCCAAATTCACTAAAGATTCATGGTGGCTCAAGGTAATTTTTCCTGTCAAAGAGAAAGACACAGCCCAGAACAAATGTAAAGCAGGTTAAATAACACCTTTGTCAATACAGCCCAAGTGAGGGTCTGTGTGCTAAATCCCTCTTCCCCAGAAAGAAAAGGAAACATCAGGAATGATCCAAGCTGTGCTTGCACAGGGCTTGGATCACCACTGGCACATAAGAGCCAGAAACTGGGAACAGCAGCACTCTCTGAAAATGGGACACAGGAGGCAATTCCGAATGGGGTCTAGATCCCATGGAAGTCACATTTGGCTCACCTGGGCTGCCTACATTGAACACAACCAAGTAAGTAGTGCTGATGAAAGCTGCCCTAATGTAATTCATAAGTAGCTGAAACAGTTAATCTGTGAAGAACTACAATTCATCTTGATGCAATTCTGGAGGACAAAGAAGGTTCTGGAGAAACAAAAGGCAAAAAAAAGGACCCAATTTTAAAAGAACAGCTCAGTAACTACAAATTACTTAACTGCACCATCTAGAAAGACACAAAACAAAGTTTAAGCAATCAGTTTAGAAGTAACAGGAAGGTAATAAGATGATGAAAAACTGTCAATACAGGATGGTCAGGAACAAATTACATTCCATTTATTATGTTCCAGCTAATGAGGTAACAGTCTCAGTGATTACAGGGGGAAGCATTAGAGGTGATTTACTTTGAAAAATAAAGTAAAAAAAAGCAATGCTTTTAATGCTTGCCCACCTAATGTTTTCAAAGCATACAAGGGAAATCAAATGCAGATTAAAATAGCCACCATTTGGGTGTATAGCTATCTAGAAAAGCCTCTTAAAACACCAGCAATCTGCTGTCAAACTAACAGTATGCTTCACGTGTAGTTCTACAGGAGACCATATCAGCTCCAGTTTCATGAGGCATGAGCACAGACAGCCCTTGGAGATAGGCAGCATGCGTATTTGAAGGTATCATTAGAAGTCAACAATCTCAATAAACTGGGAAGCAAAGAAAAAGATCAATTTTATCAATGTGGAACAAAATAGACAAATACAAATTGCTCTAGCTATAATAAATAAATTCAAACAGATATGAACAAGCAGCAGCAACACACAGAGGAGTTTTCATCCTAAAGTACAATGCAAACTGAATTGTGATCAACAAGTTGATGTCATCAGAAAAGGAGAAGGAGGAGGAGGAAGACTGCTCATCCCAGAACAGACTGACAGGTGGGAAGTGGAATGTTGTTTTCCCTGTAGGTGCTAGATATGCCTCAAATCAAGCCAAGACATCCAGTTTGGGCCACCTCACTGTAAGACAGCTATAGGCAAGCAAGAGACCACTGTGAATGATAAGAAGGGTCAAAAGCATCACTGAAGAAAAGAGATTGATGGAATTGTATTTATTTTCCATCCAAAAGAGAGAATAGGACATGATTGTTCCTTTTGTAGTAGGTAAGTGATGGTTATTTGAAAGATTGCCATCAATTTTTTATTTGTTCTTTTCTAGCCACTTGGAGATAGAATAAAATGTAACCAGCTTTGCTGATGGGGAATATTTGGGTTGGATATTAAGTGACATTATTTTCCTAATAAAACAGGTACTTAAGGAATAGAATGATCCGGGTACACAGGTAGGAAACCAAACTTCCTTTGAAGAAGGACTTTAGTCAGATTTGTCTCAGGGACAGCCTGAGTATTCACTCACAGAATTGAGCAAGGCAACATTCAGACTACTGACCATAAATTTGTTATGGAGATTTCTGCTCATCTGAAAATGGATGTCCAGCTCTGAAAAGGACAAGCTTGGAATCTCAGGACTTAGGCTTGTGGTTAAACAAGCAGCTTGTGATAAAAAAATGAGTGAGGTCTGGCTGATTAGTGTAACTGCATCAGACTACTACCTGCAGGTCAAAAACCCTCTGTGGTGAAAGATGCTTCCCTGGGTTGTTGCAGGTGCTCTCTAAGCAGACAGACCCAGACACAGTCAGTTCCCTACTGCCCAGATCACTCAGAAGCAGGCAGGGAGTCAAGATTTTGGTCTAATTAGCAAGATGGAGACTTGTGAGATTCATCAGGACTTGAGAATCAGGAAACCTGAATCAGCTTTCAAGTTCCCCATCAAAGCATCTAGCAAGTTCCACATCTGACAGCATAGGACCCAAAAGCACCAAACAAGGTCACAGTGCAGCATTTTCTCTAAACATAGCATTCTATCTCAATGTCATAAGCAAGCACTGTCTGGTTTGTGGTCAAACCCACAACAAATGGTGACCTGCCATGTCAAATTTCCCTGGTTCAATGGTTATAAAGTTAGCATGTGATGCAGAACAGATTCAAAGCAGAAAAACACTGCTTGCATCTCCAGCACACACATTCTGAAGCAGATCTGAAATTGTATCAGCTGACTATTGTTTATTCTTTGTAACAGTCTGAGGAAAGCAGGACAGAAGCTTATCTGTGCATCATTATGAACACTCCCTGCTACAGCAGGAAACAACCCTGGCTTGGGATGCAACGTCCTGTCCACTCTAGTAGCAATATATCTTTCCAAGGAGTTTTTTGGTTGTTTTTTTTACACTGTGCTACAGTTACCAACTATTTGAACAAGCTCCCTTACAGTTGCCATGGAGCCTGGGCCTCAAATTCTTTTTCTTCTTGCCTCTTTGGGGTAAAGTAGATTTTTATGCCAGATTAACCAAAGTGCTGTTGTTCTTTGATCTGCAGCTCAGGCCACAGTTCTGACTGGGGAAGGGAAAACTAATTCACCAGCGTGCTTCTAACTTAGCAGCAGCCAAAAATGCTTGGGTTTCCAAGGTTTCCCCTACTTCCTTTCCAGTAGGGACATCAAGAAACAAGTAACAAGTTAAATATGTTGAAGAGAGATTGCTGGATTGCTCTTCATGTCTGTCTTGCTCACTCTAACTTGCTCTACAAATAGAACTTGAGCAAATACTGACCTTAGAAAAGCCTCCAGGTGAACCATCAGGAAATGTATGAAATACTTAATTAAATAACTAGAGTATCCTAACCCTCCATTTCCCTTTGGTTCCTCCCTGCCATTGTTTGGCCAGGTAGCCCTTCACATGCAGAACTAGCAGGACCCATACCTTGGTGCATTATAAACCAATCAACCTGCATCAGGGACCATAATACTTTGCCACACAGCTTCTCCAGCAAGCATTTAGTTCCACAAAGAAGACCTCTAAAACCAACAGAAGTACTCAGGTGAGCTTCATTACAAAATGAAGCCAGCGTAAGAGAGCTGTAGACATTTTTAAGAAACACTACATCTAAGAACAGCTATAAGGAGGAGGAAAACTCTGCTAGAAAGCTTAATCCAGTCTGGTGCAGATGTCAAAAGACAGTGAATTTACCACATTCCTCAGTGCTTATACTTAGCCTCAAATCTTCATTAATTAACTAGCATTCAGCAATCTCTATGTAACTTAAAAAACTGCAATAATAGTAGCAGCTAGAGTTGAAACAAAACCTTTATCTGCTCAGGCCTTAACTAAGTCAGGCAGAACAATGAAGTCCTACAGGTAACAAGAATTAACACATCTGAGGAAAGGAGATTTAGGGCTCTTCTCTGAGTGAGGTATGTTAGTCTAATAGGATAATGACATCTGCTCACTCCTGACAGAATTAACATTAAAGTCTGCATAAGTCAGAAACATCTAAACAATACCAGGTGCTTAAGTAGCACTTAGCCTGGTGTTAATTATATCACAAGTGAAACCCTGAACTCTGTCTTTCAGCAGAAAAGTTGCCAAGAAATGACTCTCCAGTGGCACCAGAGAGTTTGGAAACAGCTCATTAGTACCCTACAGAAACAAAGAATTAAATTGTGCCCCAGAACATCCAGCTCATGCCATTACAAAGCCATTCAACTAAATCCAGTGCTTTCAGAACCATTAGGGAGTGGGACACTGAAAGTTAGAAGCAGAAAGTTGAGAAAGAAAAGCAATCATGCCTACAAGAGGTAGAAGGAGGGGAACTAGAGCTCTGTCAGTACTGTTTTGTACTTCAAATCAGAAACCATGTCTTCTGTAGCCTGACAAATCCTTTCCTCTCAATACTTTTCTAGTTTCCCTCTATTTAGAGTTACAGAACTCCTTTATTTGTAGCCTGGTCTGCCTTCCAGCTCAGCCAAAACACATACTCCAAATATTCCAGCCCTTCCTGTGAAACAGCTCGGCTGTTTCTAAGCCAGTCCTGAGGTAAATCCACCTCCTCTTTTCCCTTCAATGGATGCTACATTGTACACCAGGACAGAGTCACTTCAGCAAAGCAGTTTAGAAAGTACAGTATATGAACCAACTATCCACACCTGTGTTTACATCTTGGTCTGCACAATTGACCAAGTCTGAGACTTCATCCAGAAGTAAAGGTGTTTTTCTGCTACAGTACTCAATGTGCAATGCAAGTTAATGTTTGGGGTTTTTTCCATGAAAAGAAACAGCCATGCCACACCAAAAATGGACTTTTGGGGTTCTTTTGAGTGATATAGGTAGCTGTTGCATTTGACTTATCTGGGCCTAAAGACAAGTGATATATAGACAGAGTAATGGACAATGCCAGCCGATTAGTTTTTGCACCCCATTGCTATTTTTACCCCAGTTTTTTTACTCCACTGCTGTATGCATTTTAGTAAGGTCAACCTAGCCACTTCTCAGGTGTAGTTTCCAGACTCTGAGTTCAGCTGCACTAAATGGATACAACCCTGCCTTGAAACTGGTATGGAACTGCAGAATGCCAGAAGCAAGCAGGCTGACTGTGCCCAGAGAAAGCCTTTTCTTCCCAGAGATTCAGTCAGTCTTGTCTGAACTCCATCACTCAATCATTCAATGTTCCTACCTGCTCAGAGAGGGACCTCTGCTGCCTCAGATCATCTTTCTTCCTCTAGGTCAGTAGGTGTCATAGGGTGACTTATCAGTGTCTCCTTCCGGTCAAACTAGGACAGTAGGATAATGAGAAACTGTGCAGAATTGCTCTCCACAACAAATGTCTTTATCAGAAAAAGTATTTTTGTACCTAAAACCTTGGAAAACAGAATGAACTTAAACAGCTACAGCAGGACCTTAGCGAGTTAGCAGTAGCCTAGGAAAAACAGGGGTTTGAGATGCAGTCTTCCCAGGGAAATGTGGCTTGAGGGTTTTTTTTTGGTTGGTTGGTTTGGGGCTTTTTTGAGATGTAGTCCTCTCAGGAAGTGCCAGTGGTTTACTAAGTAGAAAACACAATGACTTCAAATAAATTCTGAAGTATTTTACTTCTGCTTCCTTTACACTCAAATTCAAACTATCTTCCTATTTCCCTAGATATTAAAATAGGACAAGCCAAACATATTGAACAAAGTAGTTGTTTCCTAATACCTAGAGACAGGAAATCTTTTCTCCAAGGGTATATAACATTGACATGCACTACACTAACCACACTTTGAGAGTCATGATTTTGATGGGACAGCAAACACAGCACAAACACATTTGGTGTTTTGCCTTAGTATATGGTACAGAAAGGAACTGGTTAACAAGAGCACAGGAAACTCCTTACAAATTGGTAGTGATGGCAATTTCCTGCGATAACTTAGAAGATTTTCACTTGCTTGGTTGGGTTGGTAACTCATATCCTTTGGTTGAAATTCAAGAGCCTGAAGTCTTGACACACAATCCAGTGATTAATAATATAGACTGTATATACAAGAACATGAAATATACTGGACCAATTTCATGATAGACCTGCATTAGGTGTAACATAAATGCTTTTCAGACAGAGTTTAGATTTCAAGACACTCTTGGAAAGTTTTTTATTGGAGAAGAGGTTTAGAAAATTGGCTCTATTCAAAAAAGCTACCCCAACAGTCTGGGAGAGTCATTGCCAAGTGCAAAGAAAGAGCTGAGCAAAAGACTTGAGGTTTTGGGATGGAATTTTCAGTCATGCAAAGGTTGCAGGGCCTATGGAATGATTTTCGGAGGCAGAAAGGGCATCTAGGCATCCTACTCCTATTAGCTTTCTCAAGGAGGCAATGAAGTTATCTATAACATTCTAAAAATCTCTCTGCAAAATCCTAAACCAACTAAGCAGTTTTAAAAATTCTAATACAAGCCTCTAGCTATATGGGCAAGTCCTACACTGGTTACCAAGAAGCACATAGCCAGTTTTCAGAACAGACTACACTGAGGGCAGGTTAGGTGCTCAACTCTTCTGAACATACAGTCACTTTAGTCTGTTGCCAAAACATGAACTTGACATGCTGAAAACCTTTGTCATGCAAACATTTGAAGCTCTGTCTCTGACCTCCTCCAAAATCTGTACATTAGTGACTGCACTCGTGTATGCACGGTATGCAGGTTCAAAACCCCAGACATTTGGATTAATAGATTCTTTCACAAATCTTCTTTACGAGCACAGCTTTAGTTGTTTGTGGTTGTTTGGGTTTTTTTCCCCACAAGACAGATGTTTCTGTGTTTAAAGATAGAATATGTGGCTAGTATGTAATATGGCTGAGGAAAACAGGAGGAGAAAGAGCAAGGAAAACACCCTGAAATCAGTGTTGTGAACCAGACGCTTCCACCTCACAGCCTGACATGAACCACACGGTCTGATGTCCAAGGGGCAGTACATCATGCTGTAGTGTTGCATTTTTCTTCCCCATGGCAGTGAGCTGCATTACAATCTGTAAACTAGTAAACCCACACACACTATTATAAATAGT
The DNA here is from genome assembly GCA_013396975.1 of Bucco capensis. Taxonomy (NCBI): domain Eukaryota; kingdom Metazoa; phylum Chordata; class Aves; order Piciformes; family Bucconidae; genus Bucco; species Bucco capensis. Next base: position 244,403 of record VWZO01016974.1, read on the forward strand.
CATGGAATGCCCTGAAGTGACTGCAGCAGAGCTGGAACTGCACTCTCGGAGCCCCTCAAGGAATCTCAGCTGTGGCTTGACTCTAGGGACATCACTTATTCTATCAGCTGAATATCTAGTAGACAGGTAGATGTGGGCCTTCACACAAGATGTGACAAGGTGTACAGCTGCTTCAGTGAATCCATGTTTGCTGAGATGAGGCTTTAGGGGCTTTCAGTCCCTGAAAACAGCAGTCACCTCGGTGCCATCTCCTATAGTCGTTCTTCAACGGGCAAGCATCCTTCTTGTCCAAGGAAGGAAGCAGGAGCTGAGGCCCAACTTAGGAGATCATTTTGAAAATAAGCACAACTCAGTCTCTTCCCTGGCTCATCTATGTGGTTGCTTACACAAGCCCCACTGAAAGTGCCCCAGTCCACACAAGCAGCTCAAGATGCACTGACAGCATCTACCTTGCTTCATGGATGAGAGCTTATGGAGACATCAGCAGAGCCACAACCACCTGCTTCTGCACAGTACTGCTCAGCTCCACAGATGCTGCCTCCGCTTGGAGCTGTGCAGACTCCCACCCTCTAACAGTGAACTGTGCCTCCAACTTCATCCACATGCATGTGGAAATTTGGCTTGTCCCATTAATTGCCAGCAGTAAAATGGCTTGGCAATCCTCAGCCCATGCTCTGTTTCTTAGTCCTCACTCTTGCTCTTTCAAAAGTTAGTAACAACACAGATAGAGGAAACCACCACTTTCCACACTCTGGTTAAGATACAGGAACACATGTTTCCTTTGGGAGGTTCTCTGATTTCCTTTATCCTCAATTTCTCTTTTCCATTTCTAACATACACTGCAGTTGTGAGAGCTGCACACAGTTAAATTCCTTCTCACCACTGGTGTTTCTGTCAACAAGCATCTTGTCCTGCAGAATCAGCTTAGAAATCCCTCCCAAGTCTTTCTTGGTTTTGTGGGTGACAATGGCTATGCAAAACTTTAGAAAACCAAGAACTGGAAAACATTCCCAGCATCTAAAAATTATCTCATATTCTCACAAAACTGGGCCTGAGAATGACCACACTTTCCCCCCCATAAATCCACCTGGCTCTTTCTCAGAGCTGCTATTATTTGCTGCCAGAACTTGTGTAGTTTGACACTCTACCTTAATCAAAGGTTCACAGAACTTGCTCATGTGCCAGGCATTTTACAAAACCTGAGGATGCAGGCTTCAGGCACCCCACCTTTCATCCATTTTCTGCCTTACCTGCAATATAAAGGGGTGCTATGCAGGCCCCATCTTCCTTCACAGAAGACAGTGCAGGATAAAGCTGTCCCAGTAAAGCAGTATACCTTATAGAGCAATAACACATATGTTATGCAGTTTAAGAGGAAAGTTCTGCAGTGCTAGGCCAGTATTTGAATGGCACAGACAGAAGCAGAGTGGGCCATGCTATGTCTCCCCTCTGGTTCCTGAAGCAAATGAAGAGAACTGTCTCTGGTCACCCAGGAATTAAACAATCCCTCTCCCTTTCACAAACACGTCAACTGAGATGACTCCTTCACCTTCTCCCCACAACTGTCTAGCTCAGGAAGATTGGCACTCCACAGCATTTAACTTCTTACCCCACCTCCCATGTTGGTGCTCCAGACAGAAGCAGTTGTCAGCCCACAGACATAGCTGGGCAGTCACTCCAGAGAGGGCACAGTGCTCATGCTCTGCGCGTGGATTGAAGTGCCGCAGCCAGCTAATTCTTTACAGCTTGCACTTTTTAGCCCTCGTTATGGCAGACAGTTGGGCGCCCCTGTACAGTTAAAGATCACAGGCCTTGATAACCTGGCTCTTTGATTTATGACAGCCCAGACCTTAGTGATCACCTAATGAGGGGAACCTGCAGTGTCAACCTGTTTATTAAATACCCAGAACCAGCTGTAGACCCAGCCAAGGAAGTAAGTTAATCATATTTCTCATTTATTTTGCGTATCCCTCTCGCTCCCTGGCTCTCCCCATTCTCTTCTCCGTTCTGCCTGGCTCCCTCTTTTCATCTCAGAAGGGGAGGGATTTCGGACAGGTCATTTACGGGAGACTGTCAGGGGGCCGAAATGTTTGCCATTTCCTACTGATTTCTTAGGTGTTTAGAAGTTAATAATATTCAGCACCTCATGATTCTTTCCTAGATGTCAAACAAAGACATGAAAGGCAAGGAACCCAAGAGGAAAGGAGGGGGAAGGAGGGAAAGGGATGGAGCAGCAGGGGCACTAGAACAATTTTCATTTTCCCCACAGTTCTAAAACAAATCCAAGAAAAATCTAGCCCTAGTACTAACATACACACAAGGGCACATAGAATTGTGCAAACATCTCTCTGCTGCCTTTAGTGAAACAAAACTTTCTTTGCTCTTCCTCAGTAAGTCCTTGGGCAATAAAAAAACGAAGAACGAAAAGGCAAAGATTCAACCTGTAAAACTACTTTAGATTTATGAGTTTTCCCTTCTGTCCCTATTTATGGCTCTTACTTGCCTAATCCATTCACAGTTTTGGTTGTTTTTTTTTAATCCCTTCAAAGAAACTTACAAAAGACAGGACTTGCTAAAAAATCACTGAATCTGTCCACCTGACAGGATGCAACTCAGACATCCAAGGAGAAAAGATACCTGATATTATAATGGTATAAGACATCACATTTAAAATCTAGATAATTCAGATACAGTTCTAGGACACAGAGCAAGTGCAGTTATGTTCATATTAATATATTATTATGAGCTGTATAATTATTAAAAATTTAATGAAGCTCAGCTATCACCAGTTCAAATGTTTTCATTTCACTTTGACCACCACAGATTACTTTCTTGCACTAGAAGTTTTCATCAAAACAGTGTACCTCTTATCAGTGAGCACAGGTTCTGCTATCTTGTAATATGAAGCTGGCCCAAGCAGCTGTGAATCTGCCTCTGAACAGGCCTGTCTGCCACATCTGGAAAGATAAACCTCAAAAACTGAGGCAATAAATGCCCTCATTTATAAATACTCTGGTGAAACATTAATGTGGAGAAACCACATGTCTGATCTGATCCCATGAAGCAGACCATATCCCTTGTACTGTATGCAGAAAGGATGAGGCAGCTGACATCAAGCACCAGGGAAATCCAATATTTAGTGTTCTTAAACAACAGTTCCCTACATTTTAGTTCATCCAAACCAGCAGCATGCTATTTGAATTCAATCAAAGCTTTGCTGAAAAGCTGACCTACATTTCTGTATACTAGCCTTGAGGTCACCAGGGTTGCATACCACAGGGGGCAGGTCCACAGCCAACAGAAACAGTTAAAGCCTCTGGGCTAGCTGTTAGGGAGAATTACTTGCCTCTGCTATCATCCGAGAGTCCAAAAGTAAAGAGGGCTATAGGATGACCCTAAGCTTTTGAGTTACAAATGTCAGATAAGTATCTTCACTTCTGGCCCAATAACAATCAGATATGATTCCTAGGTCTTGGGCTCATCACACAGTTGGTTGTTTCTGTTCATACCTCTGCTCCTACCAGAAACTATGAGAGCAGTAGTTGGCTTTTGGGGGAAGGGCAAATGGGCCTGAATATCACCTTTCTTATTGATTAGAATTTTGATCTTTCTAGTAGTGTTTTCCAGAACCTTCCAGCAAAAATCTTCCCCACCATCTTTCCCACTGACCAGGTGAGGTTACAGACTGAGTTCTACACGGCCCTCCATGGGTGAACTAACAGGGATGCAAAAACCCAACCAAAACCAAAACCCCCCACATGGTGATTCCCTGTTCTTTGCAGCTGCAGAAAAATAAACCTGATGTGTCAATCCTGCAACTCTCTGAGTGAGTTGCCAAGACCTCCAGGATTCAAGCTTATCAGAAGTTGTTGCCTCATCGTTTCAGGCTCATCATTTGCAGCATTAGCCTAAGACATCAAGTGGTGCTATTTACAGATGCTCCACCTTGATGGGATGATCTTCAAGGGTATCAGACATCTGATCTCAGCTGAGCAGCTTTGCAATTCCAGCTCTTGGAATTTCGATGTCGTACCCTTTCCTCCCACCTGAGGCAGCATTCAAGGTAGCTCTCACCTTAGCATGCACCTCTGTCTCCTCGTGTACCTTCCTTCCCAGGCTTGCTATTACACCATTAACTGGTTTTTGCAACTCGAAGGAGGAGCTCAGCAAGCCTTCTCTTGTTAAGAGTCTGAGACTGACAGGTTTACCAATTCAACTCCACTGTGCCTTGAAGCACAGATGAGTGCTTCAAGCTACCAAACTCACGCACCCTCTAGACTACACAAGAATCTTCCTAAAGCTTCCCCATATCTCACTTGGTTACACTGGCCAGAAGAGCCCATAAGGGCAGCCCAAAGTGTACTTTCTCTGGTGCTTTGTCCAGCCTGCTTGGAAATGATGGGGAAATGCTTTCAGTTGCTGCAGCCTAGCCTGATCTTTAGCTTCAGAAACCTTAACGCTTTGCTTGGTTTCCTTTTATCTGCCTCTTTATCTGTTTAAATTTAGCCTGGTTCCTATATGCTGTTTCCCAAGTCCAAGCCAATATCTGTTACCAAGTACCTAAGGGGCATCTTTCTCTGCCACTTTCCTTCTTCCTTCAGCTTTGCTCATTCTCTCTCAGGAACTGAGGCTCTCTTGACCCAAAACAGCTATCCTGCTGGCAGCTGCTGCTACCGGAGGTAAGATGTCTTCAAGGCATGACATCAAGGAGTACTGCAGAAAATAGAAGCAAATCCTAAAGGCTGCCTGTGTCTATATAATATATTTATTTAATTGATACACTCTCAGCTTTCTTTCATAGAAATTGTCAGAAGCATCCAGCAAAATTGGCTCTTGCTATTCACTGGGTCCTCCAGAGCAGGCAGGTAGCAGATGGGGAATGGGAAGAAATTGCTAACTGCCCTTATTGTGTGGAAATGAGCCTGCAAGCACTTGCAGGAAGAATATTTCAAGGCTCAACTGAGAAATAATAACACAGACATTGCAGCAAGCAGCTAAAGTGGGAAAAAGGAGCAAAACAGGTTTGTACTGAGAAGGGACTTGAAAGGAAGAGAATGTACCAAGTGGCTGCTTGCATCAGAAGGCAAGCCTTGGGGTTGGCTCTCCAGCTGGGGATATTGGAGGGGTGGGGAAACAAGAGAGATGTTTTCCTTCCCTCTGAAGACCCTGCAGCCAGCATGACTGACACTTGTCATTCAGTGCCTGTCTGCTCTGTTCTCTTTCACTCAGTCACCCTCGCTGGCATTGAAAAGAGCAGACTGTAAGGAAGCCACTGCAGGCAGCTGCCTTGGCTGTGCTCCTCAGCCCTCAAGGCAGGCGAGAGGGAGCAGGGAACACACAGAGCTGTCACTGGCCTGTTGTCAGCTGGACAGTCACAGCTCTAAAAGGGCTGTCAGATCACCATGGCTCCAACAGGTCAGCAGGGACATGCCTTCCCTCCTCCCTAACATGCTTTCTGCCCTTAATGCTTCTGACTGTGGTGTAGCCCCAGGGGAGTACATGGAGTCTTGGGGCTACTCAGCCCACACTCTCCCCCATCACAGAGCCACCTTAGGCGAGGAGACCAGTCTAAATCTTACCCGTATCCATTTCAGTTTAAAGCAAACCCTTGTCACTACTGCACTGTGTGATGGAGTCTTCTGTGCAACATGCTTCACAGATCATTGTCCATTTTGGTTTTAACCCCTCAGCAGTCCTATCAGGAGAAAGGATTTTCCAGACTACAGGAGGATCTGTTGCAACAGTTCTCTAGCAATCAGATCTAAGATAGCCAGGCCACGAGAGGCAAGACAAAGAGCCAAATCTTTACAAACGGACGTGAAGAAAGCAGTTTTCCCTTCTGTCAGGCAAAATAGCAAATCCATGCTTCTGTTAACATCATTTCAGACTAGCAGAGCATTACCTTGTGAGAGTGGCCTCAGGGCCAGTTATGACTGTGATGGCAGCAGTAATGGGGAAAAAGGAACTTCAGCAATCTGGCTGCTTATATGACTTGCAGTGGTGATGCTCAGCTTCCCTTACTACATGGTAAATGTAGCCATGAAGACTGTTGGTAATGTGTCCTCACCCAGCCGTGAAGACCTGGGGATTCTCACTGTTTAAAACAAGAGGAACCATCTCCCTTGTCCTCAAAACCTTCAGTTACATAGAAAAACAAGGACTGTGTTGCACAAATTGCTCTGGTACAAAAGTCCATTTGGGCCAGAATTTTTCCCTCTCTTTTTCCCTCTCCCCACTCCATTAACTGACATTCCCTTTATTGTTTCTTCCTCTCCAAACACATTGCTCATTTTGCTCTGCCCCATTTTTCTCAATGGAACACCTCGTCCTCACCACTAAATCCCTTTTACCCCATGCAGGAATGCAGGAATCCCATTTTCTTCTTTCACATTTGAATTCATTTCTGCAGAACTGAATTAAAGCCTATGCAGAGCACACTGGATTTCAAGCAAGGCAGTAGTTTCACTGCAGCAAACCCCTGCTGCCTGTCTTGAAGTTCACTCATAATTTTGGCAGGCAGCATTTTCAGAACTACCCACAACATTCTCACCTTCAGTGAGACTAAGTTGGACTCCAAGGTGAGATGTGCTCTCCTAAAGATCAACTCCACAAAGCTATATAGGCAGCTTAAGACACAGATCTTGGACCAACCTTCTTATCTCTACAAGCCACTTTGAAGTCAAGAGGAGACAGGTCTAACTCATTTGGTGCTTTTGTAAAGATCACCAGGCATTTCAGATATCTATACAGTGTAGTAAATCTGGCCCTGAGGCTCAGACCCTCCAAAAAGGTATTTAAAGCTTCCAGCCTCCACTGCCTTCATTGGAAGATAGGCACCTTAATACTTTTCTAAATCCAGTGCTCATGCCTAAATCACCTTTGAAAATGGTACAGAGTGAAAGTCAATACCACACAACATGAGGCAGGGCAGAGGTCCCTAAGCTGCTAAATCCACTGCAGAGCCCAGCACAGCACTGCCTGGGTGCCATGCAGATCCAGAAGCAGCCCAGCTACATTAGCAGGATCCCAGGTTTCTGCTAATAGGCCCCACCTAAAGACTTGCCCCGAGGCTTCCATGTCACTTAGGTGCTTTTTAAATGTTGCCCTTCAACTAAATCCAGCTCCAAATCAGTCTAATGACAATTCTGCCCCCTTGGCTTCACTCCTCTTCTTAAACATTGATGTGGCTGGAATTTGCTCACACAAACATTGGACTTGTTTCCCTCCTGCAAACACAGATAGCCATGCATAAATCAAGGCACTTGCTCATGAAAAGCTCCCCTAAACAACTTGTATATAAAAACATAATGACTTGGGGCACTTGTGACAAGCAGAAATTCAATGCAAGCTTGCTAGGCGGCTAATAAATTTGGCTCATTTCTGTCAGTCAGGAAGGAACTCAGCTATTTTTAAATCTGGATTCATGTATGTAGCCAAATATAATGTTCTTTCTTCTGCAAGAGAGAACAGGAAAAGATTTTAAATGTCCTAACATTTCCTAGGCCAGCTTATCTCTGTCACTCTCCCCAAGAGAGACCTACTGTCTGCCTTGTCTGTTTAGACTGTAATTTATTTATTTTATTATTATTATTTTTTTGGCCAGAGCTGTCTTTTACTACGTGTTTGTACAAAGCCTGGGACAATGAGACCAGCCCACTCTGGGTACTGCTGCTGAAGGAATAATAAGCCTATGCTGGGAGTGTATACAGCAACAAGATGCCTGTTTTCCAACGGAATAAGCATGGAGGTCAATGCCCAGAAGTGTGCCAAAATGTCAAAAAATCTCAACCCTAAAACTGAGATGAAGTTTTCTCAGATATGGGGAGCTTACATGCACCTACCTCTAATTGTTTTGGACATCAGCATAGTAACCACCCTTACTTAGGGGGTATTGTTCCCATACTGAAGTGTAAACAGGTATTTTTGTACTTTTTTGGACTGCTGCCCACACTGTCTGGCAGAGTGATAACTACCAAAGCTGATGCACTTACTGTGAATGCCTAGACATTAAGGCAGCCAGATGCAGGCCTTTCAAAACACATCATTATTAAACAGAGGTGTGGGTGGGAGGAGAATTCAGATCAGAAAGACACACCCAAGGTTACCACATTGTGTTCTAATTTTAACACTTCTTACAACCCAGCAGCAGTACCTCTCTGGCTTTAGTTCATAATATCCCCAAATCCAGGAAGCCATTATAATTCTCCCGGGTCAAAGGTTGCTTGCATTGTAATTTGCTTCCTCCTTTGGAGATTTAATTTTGGAAATATTTCTAATTGCCATTGTATATGACATCGTCTTCCAGATAGCCAGGGAATGATTTTTCTATTTGTTGGCTATGACTCAACCAACCAAAACAAAAAGAAAAAGCAACTCCCCACTTTCTTTGGAACAATTATCTAACAGTGACGCAGCAGAGGCTGTTCAAGTTTTAGTTCTCAGCTCTAAAAATGGAAGGGTGGTGCCTCTCATACCTAGGGTGTAAGGACTACACACTGACACCCACTCTTGTCCTGAAGCTCTTTGTAAACAGCCTCCCCAAGCACGGAGATCCCTGGTCCAACTAGTGACTGTTCCACAATCAGATATTGAGGCAAATCTTTTCAGTAGCTTTGAGCAACACTATGGCTTGTCTGGCTCTTCACTGCTGGTCCTTAATGACTGTATCTGCCAGGTCTATCTAGGTTCCTCTCCCCAGACAAACCCCCTGGTTTTTCTTTGGGCCTGCCTCCTCCTCATCTTAATTTTCATAGCCTTGTTCTTTGATCTCTTACATGCTCTCCTCTTGGTTCTTGATATTAGCCTGACCACAGTACACATTTATCTTCCTACCACTGAGGACCTTTCAGTAACACCTGCTCAGCAAAATTTTAAGAATCACTAAGTGGCTGATGCTACACAAATGGAAAACAGAAGAGAAAGAATATATCATCCAAAAGGAAAGCATCAGAAACTTAAGAGGTCCTGTCTAAGCCTACTATGCTGTTTAATTCCTCATTTCCCCCTGATTTCTTGCACCAGTTACTTGACAGTTTTATTACTGGCCATTATTGTTCAGTGGCATCAAGAAAGCTTGAGTGCACCACAGAGCAAACATTGTGCTAACACCTAAAAAGTTAGTGCCCATCCCAGGAAGCTCAAAGGCCATCAAGACAAGATAAAGAGAGGGAATAAGTACAACAGTGGTTCAGTCCAGAGCTGTAGTATGGCAATGGCTGCTTTTTCTACAGTTCCTAGTTTAGTACAGTGGGCACAGTCTCTCAAGATCTTGAGATACTGTGTTGCTAGCACTGCTAAATTGTATTTGTCTCCAAACAGCAAAGAATGAGAACAAAAAAATATATTTAAATCTCTCTCTGTGACTTGGTTTCTCTTACAAGCAGTAGAACAAATAGCATTTTTTCATTATACTCTGATTCACTTTTATTTAGGGGACAAAACCTTTATAGAAAAGAAGCCTGTTTTTTATCAACTTTCTACCCACCAGCTAGCACAGTGGAGTCCAAGTCTTTCAGTGGGACCAGTAGATGCTGTTGTAACTGTTAAATGTAAAGACAAGGCAGGACATAATAGATTTGAGCAAATGTAAGGGGGTAAAAATGGATTCACTATAATTTTGTTTCACCCCCAGTGAAGAATTAATGCTCTGGTCACAGAAAATGCTTCACCCCCTGCAAGCATTCAAGTGCAGTGGACTAAATCCTTTCAGGCAAAATTTAAAAACAAACAAACAAATCACTCGTTAGGATTAACAGTTTCCAGCACGCTAACTCCCTACAGTGCACCTAGTTGTGCGGTTGGTGTGGAGGAGGATTGCCTGCAAAGGAATTTAAACACTTGCAGCCCTGTTGACACCATCATGAACCAAAGAGCGGGGGTGGGGTGTGGAGGAAGTGCTAGAAGTCAGCCTGCTGGAGAAAGTGTGAACAAGTCAATTAAATCCTGACACTTCTGTACAAAGAGGTCTCTTAGGAAGAAAGAGATTAGCACCTCCTATTCATCACCAAGCAGCAGCCGCCAGGGCCGATTGCAGGCAAAGAGGCAGCAGCAGCTTTTCAGGGGCTGTAGGACTGCCTAACTATCTCAAGTAGCAATGCAAAGGAACCCTGCCCTGCTATCATCGTTGGAAGGGTGCACTCACCATCCCTCCAGCAGAACGGCAGCTTTAATGCACTATAGTTTGTGTTTTTGCTGCTTGAGCATGTGTCAGGAAAAGCAGGCGAGAGAGGATAGCACTTGAAATTGTTGCCACACTCTTGTGTCAAGTCACTACCTACTTTAGCACCAAGCTTGTATTAATTATGCCTATTAGCTTCACCAAGAATGCAGCAGACTTTGTGCACTTCTCATTGTCCTTTCTTCAACACAGGATAAATCATCACCATGGCGAGGCTTTGCAAATGAAGACCCGGGAAGGGCTCACAGTATCCCAGTATGTTAGGGGTTGGAAGGG
>VWZO01016974.1:254974-288647 GCA_013396975.1 Bucco capensis
ACTGATCCATGGGGTTGTTCCTTCCCAGATGCAGTACTTTACACTTCCCCTTGTTAAATTTCATCAAGTTTCTCCACCTCTTCACAAGCGCACTGATGGCTGAAAAGGCCAATGCGGGACAGACAAGAGCAGTTGCAAACGGCACACAGCATAAATAGAATAACAACAAAACCAGAGACAGACACAAGCACCTTAACCATTCAAATGAACTTGGACCTGGGCATTTGTTCTGGCCCATTATGGATCTCAGGATAATTTGAAGCTTGGTCAAAAATCACTATTATACATGCATTAAGACTGCTGGATCTAGAACACCAGAAAGACCCTGTGGACCTGTGAGTTGGGCCCAGTTTAAAAACAAAATCATGGTAGTCACAGCACTGGGGTATAGTGCTCCTCCACAATGAAAATATGCAAAGAATACAGTGTAAATTTCCTCAGTTAGGACACTGTTAATGAGGCACTCAAGGTACTAGGAACTGCTGAACTTCTCGGACACGTTTCACTTCCAATTGCACTTTGCTTCTGAGAGTACAGCTCCCAGTATCATACACCTGACAGCACCCTGTTGTTCACCACTGCAGTCCTTTATAAACTGCCACTTTCCACCTGTTTACATAATGGCACTACAAATCTAGCCGCAAGTTTGACAAGGCTCAGTAAAAGCAGAGCTCCGAGATCGATGATTCTATGTTTACACAACCAAAGTAAGTCACCAGAACAAGAGGAGGTAATGCAGTTATGGGAACAGATTTTCAACTAGAGAGTAAGGTTCTGACAGCCCAGCTTTTAAAACATGGTCATTTTGAGACTTCCCACTCCTCTCTTCCTTGCCTTCTGGATTCAGGCTGGCTTTGGGCTGCATAATGCCATCAATAGAGAAAACATTTTAAAGGACCTTTCCCTTTCATTCAATTACTTACCACTGAGAGCACACAGATGTCTCTAAACAGTCATTACCCAGATGAGATTATGTAAAAATGAGAATCCAAAATACATACATAGATTAGCTGATCCACCTTAAAATAAGTGGACTTACATTTAATTCAGCTTCATGACCAAAACCTATGAATTATCTTCATGTGCTCCAATTCAGATCCTATGTGGCTCTGGTTGTAACTGGAGATATGAGTTCAATTTCTCATCTAGGTCTCAAGTGAACTTTCCACAACTTGAATTAAAAGGGGATGTACCATTTCACTGGTTCCTTGCACCACTCCACACCTCATTCCCTTGCTCTTGACATAACTCCAGAGAAAGCACAGGATGGAGAGTTGGGTTATTAATTTGAGAAGCCAAGAGGAAGCAAGAAGTCCAAGCTACTAGCTACTAATGAGAGCTGATCAAATACTGCACATTTTCTATGACTATCCAAGCCATGAATTCATTTTGCCTGTTCACGTTCCTTTGGGGTTCACTTTCCATCAACAGGCCAGCTGACCAATTTCTTGGCAGGAAGCATCTCAGAAGCAGCCAAGTTCTAAAGAAATATTTAGAGAATACTTGTGGAAAAGGAATTTTCAGACAGTCAAACTGGAGAGTCATCCTAGCAAACAGCTCCTCAGCGCTGCTGCATGTGTTCATCTAATCAGGGCACAGAAAAATGCCACATGATTAACCAACCCAACAAAAATTAGAGAAAATCAGTTCATTTCTGAACATTTGAGTATTCACACCCAGATGCTCATAATTTGCCAACATTTTCCAGCCAATTATTAAGAGTTCTGTGTTCTGGAAGACCAGAAGCTATGTACACTAACCTGAGCTCCACTCACAAACACACAATCTTTTCACCTCCTTTCTGAGACTGCAGTGTTAACCAACTGGAACAGCACAGCATTGAGTGCTAATCTAGAGCTAGAATACTGACATTTTTGCTCTGTCATATGGGCTCAGACAGACTTCATTTGCATTTCTAGCCCTCATGCCATCTCAAAACTCTGTGTGTTTGGTGACGAAGGAGAGAAGATCTTTTCCTTAGAACCACAGAACACTTTCTGAAGTGGTTGGGACTATATTCTAGGAACACAGAATAAGATGACTCCTTCTTCACAGTATGGTTGCTCTTACTTGGTTGACTTGAGAAGTACCTTAACTGTAGATAACTTTGGTGACCTAGGCTAGAGAAGCAGATAAATCTTCCATGTCTGACCTGAGAAATTCTTTCAACACGTATCTGGAAGCTCTCTAAAGTTAAAAATTATCCTTCCATTAAATCCACAGAGGCTAGATTAGGTGAATAGAAAGAAAGGGAAGAAGGTGTCCTTCAGTATGTACCTGACTCCCATAAAGGAACTTTCCGTCCTTCAGTTGAACCAACAGCCTCCTATATCAGAGATCATTAAGGAAAAAATGAGTTAGTTTGGCCTGTTCAGTGTTCTGATTTAAAACATTCAAAGTCTTTCTCCTTTGGGTGTGTATTCACTGGGTCTCACAGTGTTTGGGTCTTTTCCCTTCTCCTCCCTCATTTAATCACAGCATTACTAATGAAAACAAAAAAGAAACTCTAGCTGGGCCTTGCATGATTTAGGTACCAAGTAAACAGTACTTAACAGTTCTAATTGAAGGTCAGTAAATCCCCAAGAGATTAAATGAATCCTGCAGTGAGATGTGTAAATCTCACTGCCTTTTACGGCGTCCCAGCCAAGACCCTGTGTTCGCTTGTGCAAGACTTAATAAATGTGGTATGCACTTAATCAAAACCATTTTGCCACCAAAGGGGCAAGGGGTGTAAATCACAATTACTCTTGGCACTAAACCATTGGCACAAAGAGGTCCACCCATGCCAAATACCATCAGGGGCTGACTCCTAGCACCTAGTTAGCTGTCTGGCACTGCTCACAGGTCTAAATGCCATTTTGCTGCTCAGCAGGGGGAAATCCAGAGGGGGAAAATAAAATGCTGAAAAGGATAGTGAATGCAGAAGGGTTGTGCTTCTCTCCATCTTGCTCTCTGCTTGCCCTCTGCCAGCTCTCACACCAATTTAGTAACTATTAATAAGCTAAAGCATGGAGCTTTGGCAACAGCCTAGCTCTCTGCAGCTAAACCTTGTAGATTTAATAATCCCATCAAAGTTTATGTTCCAAATTGTATTTCAAGGTTTAATAGCTGGTGCATTGAGAATACTCTGGAAAAACTCTTTGAGAATTTGGTTTCTGTTAGCCAGTCTGGATTCCAGAATGGCCAAAGGAAGAGTGAGCCACTAATGACTCATGATGGTTGTCATCTTTGACCTTTTACCTTTGCCTAGATCAGCTACCAAATAGAATTATGGGACAAAGATGCTGGATTCCTCAATCGTATAATGATGTACAAAAATAGGTGAACGGAAGATCTGCCACTTGGCTCCACTGCTAAAGAAGTTCAAACCAGTTACAGAATAGAAGATCACAGTTTACCAGAGTTACTATGAAAGAAAAAGTCATGACGATGCCAAGCAGCAGGAAAAGACAGGAGATGCCCAAGCAAAGCCACAGAGATAATAACAGCTTTAAGAGATCAAAACCCCTTTGTATTGGAAGCAAAAAAACTGGAAAGATAGAAGAGATACAGTAATGCTATTAGGTAGGGAAACATTTGGGGTTCATAAAGCAGATTTCAACCATTAATTCAGCTATGAAATCAAAATCTCTCAGTACAGTAGTTTCCCAAGGGGCTGATCCCTGTATCTGTTCTAGTAACTTAACAGGATTTTTTTCCTGACACAGCAGATGAGATACATGTAGCCTAGCTTTCCAAGTCTTAATTTTAAGCATTATTTCTGAGGCAGCCATTGTGAAACAGGGGTCTTAAAAGTAATTAATGGATCTTTCTATCAATTATAAAGGAGCCTATGGTAACTTGGATAGACTGTGAGATATATAGGGCAGAACTGAACCCCACACCCCATTTCTTCCTGCATGCTTGTACTGTGATCATCAATAGGTTCACTGGTCTTGGTTAGAACCTCCAGATAAGAAGTTACTAAAGATTACAAAATGGGTTTGTGACAAAACTGGGGTCAAGCAATCAAAAGACATCCAAAAGGTTATGGTAGCATTTGATGTCATGAGCATTTATGAATTGGGGCTTACAACCCTAAGTGCTTAGAGTGCCACAGCTCTACACAGAATCATAAAAAGGTATATTGAGAATGTTTTGTAATGCATGGGCAACATCAAATCTCAGCAAAAAGAACATGATATCCTAAATTTGCTGCATTATGTGGCTGTGCTGCACCTTAACCCTAAAGGAGAATGACAGGCATTACATGTTGTTGTCTTATGCAAATCCTTCACCTGTCCAATAGCATCTTTCGTGCTGAACACGCAACTCTTATCAAGTCCATCTCTTACACTTAATGTCCTTTACACACACTGTTGGGTCTAACTGAGTAGTGGCTTGCTTTAAGGCACTGAAGGCATTTATGCCTTCTCCAGACATGTAGAGACAGCAGTACAGGGCCATGCATTCATTCTTCCTCTCTCCTGCCCATGTACCTCTGAATTCTGTAAGGCTGTTCTTCCCCACTGTGACAGAGTCATGAAACAGAAGCTCATTGGTAGCTCACTGGAAGTCAGGAATAAAGGGATTCTCCAGCACTGTATCTAGTGGGACTAGAAGCACACAAGTTGCGCTTACCTCCCTGCTTTCATTGTTTTCCTTGCCACCTGTATCCTTCTGTCACTTCCTCTTTCACCTCTCATGCAGTCACATGCTCATCCTTTTATTTCTTTCATTCTTTCTCTCTCTTCATCATTTCCCCTCTAAGATATTCTCATTTTTCCCCTCCATTTTCCTCCTGACTCATCCCATGCTGTTCTTATTTGCCATTCTTTCACATTGCCGTTTTACTTACACCTCTTCACCTTTTGCTCTCTCTCCTTCTCTTCCCCCTTCCCATTATCTTCCTTTTTCCTTCTACCTTCTTTCTCTCTCTTCTCCTCCCCCAGTGTGCCTCGAGCTTGAGCAGAAAGTCGGCTGGAGCCTTAATTGCTGCTCCCCTGCCTGACGTCAATGGGAGCTGACATCTCCTGAGCACAGAGCTGGAGCCGTCCTTTTGCATATTCCCTCTGTCTGAGCGCATCAGGGGAGATGTCACAAGCACAAAGCTAGAAGCCATGCAAGAAGCAGGGAGCCACAGAGATCACTGGGAAGCTAGCATGAAACATTGAAGAGGTTGGTAAACCTCGCTTCCACAACGGGTTCTTCCAGCGCTTTCTGCACTGTTGGGCTCAGGCTCAGAGCATTTACAGGAACTGACATTTTAGAAGTTGCACAGCAATGTTACACCAGGATTTTTAAACAAAACAAATGTTTGTGTTCAACTCCATTATGGCTTTGTGGCTCCCTGTGGGAGGGTGACTTTCCAGTAATTGAGCAAAGATGGTATTTCACAGCACAGGGCACAAGGAGTACTTAGGCTGGTTTAGACCTAATCTTGGATGGTGAAAAAGAGATGCTCACAACACAGGGGAAAGGAACAGCACAGGCAGCTCTGTCAACACACTCAGTTTTGAGACCTGGCTCACAGGCTTCCATGCATGCCTTGCCCAGCAGATACAGACCATTTGCACTTCAGCCCTCACTCCCAAATGGCTTTCTTCCAATCACTTTACTAAAATAGTTATTACAGTATCAGCATCTTCCCCATTAGCTGTTTCTCCTCTCATCTCTCAGCATTTGCTATTCAACTCCTTAGCCCCACTTCAACCCTGCAAATGCACTTTTCCCCGGATCTGCAGTCAAGATCCGTGAACAACATAAATGCCAGAATGATGGTTTGGTTCACATCAACATACTAGAGAGCTTCCAGCAGTGGCTGGAAGTTTTCCCACTGCAACTCCTCCTGTAGCTCACATAAAACAGTGCTTGAACTTTGATCCTCAGAAATATTAGGCCTAGCACTCTAAATTGTGTAGGAGAGTATAAACAATAAGGAAATCCTGACATCCAAGTCCTGAGCAGGACTTTGATATCCTCCTCTGTTCACACATATAATCAGGCACACCAATAGCTGCTGTCATTTTGGTATGCTATAAGACCAACTTATACTGCTTGCAGAGAACAGTATTTCTCACCAAATAAGCAAACACTTTGCAGCATTTATATGCTCTATATTCTATTTCATAGTTTCGTCTTAATTCAAAACTCCTTGATACATATTTGATTTCTTTTTCTTCTAAAAGACTGCCAAGTCTTTTTGTCTGCCAAGTGGGTGAGTTGAACACAGAATTGTTCAAACCTTCAATCTTATCTGCATGCTTCATTTCAGAACTCAAGTTCAAACACACAAAGGCCTGTCCTCTCCACACAAGCTCAGCATCCTTCATATGTATTTTGACAATGCACCACCTCCAAACACATACAGGCACATATAATGTGCACTCATACATGCACCAGCAACTGCATGTGGTTCACATTATAAGAGAGTCAAGAGTGGAGTTTAGAGCAAGAACTTTGCTTTATTTGGTGTCTCTGACATTTATAAGATTTTACCTGAAATAGACTGCAATTGTCATATTTTAAGAGAGATTAAAAAAAGGGCAATTTTATTCTCTTGCTAAAACTATTGAGTGTCAAAATGCCCATGCTTTAGTTAACCACCAGACAGCAAAGAGTTTATTTCATGATTTTCAATGTGTTCATATTTCAATATTTTTACTGTCCAGGTTTTCTATTTTATTAAACCAAGGCAATAGAGTTAAGAAATAGACCATGCTGTGCAAGCATACCATTGCTAAACATGTACCCATCAGAAAGGACTTCAGAGAGCAAGGTAAGTATCTGTAGCACCACATTCCATATGAAAACACTGAGACACCAAGAAGAGAAATCGATGTGCTGTGTGACCACAGGCAAGTTAAGAACTCATGTCTCCTGGCTCACAAGTCACTATTAGTTCTCATCATACAGGCACTGAAAACTGCTTCATAGCACAGAGACTTGGCACTGAAGGTAGTGTTTGGAATTCTTAACTTTTTAGTGCCTGCCCACCACTACAACTCACAAGCAAATATATTTTCAAAATGTATACCATTTGTATTATTTATTCTATTTATTTTATTTATAATGAAAACCCAAATACTGTTAAAATATTGGCAGAGTACTTGAAGTCTATCTGCCTTATCTAGCTACTACCTAGCTATTCCAATAGCTGTTCTCCACCTTCACCCTGTTCTGATCAGTTTCAGATGGACTTTACTATTCGTAATAAAAATCAGGAGCAGATTTATGCAGTTCTGTGTTACTAACAGGCTTAGACCCTGTATATTATCAATATATTAAAAAAAAGGAACAGTGAAAACAACTCCCTGCAACACAGGCACCTCAGCAAAGCAGGAAGGAAAAGGAAAATTGCCTGGGAGCTACAGCAAATCAACACCTCCTAAAGAAGCAGTTAAAAATGCCTTTTACTACAGGTAGGCTCCAGAGAGCTCCATGAGGCTATCCAAGTCAAAGTACAATGCATTAGCAGCACATTTGGTGTGACTCTTATGGAGAGTTAAGGCCAGAATCTAGTAGGAGGCAGAGATGGTGGGATCACTGGCTGAGAACTGTGAGGGAACCAGAACTGAAGTTATCTAAGAATCTTCCACATTCACTTCATGCTAACCTTCACTGCCTCTTAAACAAGAACTCCTGTGTTGCTCTGGAACACAGGTCCTCAGACACCATCATCTCAAGTCAGGTATTTACACTGTGCTACTGCAAAGCCAAAGTGTTACGACTGTAAGCTGATGGTACACAGCCCCAACTCTTCATTCAATAAAGAGCCGGGCCCAATTGTCAAGACTTGATCTTGCAAGATGCAGCCACTCCTTAAGGTTTTCTAAATCCTCTACTGATCTCACTGACCCCCAGAGTTCAGGATCTATACTGCAATTTAAAACAGTCATATGGGTAGGTAACACAAACCATCTTTCTGCATTTTGAACTGTTACACGGCACAAGGGCAAAAATGTCTGTTAACATGCTGTCAGACAGAGAAGGATTTCCATAGCTTGCCTAAACCACTGGAATAAAAGCAGAAAGCAAACCAGAGCAAAGAGCTCCTGAATGAATCACTGCCATTTCTTGTAAAGAACCCTAGGTTGGCCTAGGAAAAGCAGTTTCAGGTTTTAGAGATAAGACTGTCAGTATTCAATATCACAATCAGTAAGAAGGAACAGACTGTATTGTGTACTATACAGCGTCTGTCTCTTTCTCTAATTTCACTGGAACTACCACAGAACTTTCCACCTTCCATTCTACTACAGAATTCCTCCCCCACTGCTTCATCTGTCAGGTCAGTCAGTGCCTGTTCCCAAACTCCTCATATGTAACTGACCCCTGTCAGACAAAGCTCTGCTAAAGGACAAACGCAAGGCCACAGCACAGACACCAAGATTGTCCCCAAGAAACAGAGCAACCTCTACTCCTTTTCAGCCACAAGAAGTATCTGCGTCTGACTGAAGCTAAAAAACAAGGTTTCAGAGTAGCATAAGCATGTTGAGTATAGATGCACATCCATGATGTCATACCTGATAGAAATTTGTGAGATAACCTATTTCTGTATTCACTCATGTGTGTCCATGTGCAAGCTATCCTTAGCTTATTCTCTGACATGAGTTTCTAAAATCCCATTAATATCCAGAAAAGGCAACATTATACATAAAAGATTCTTGCACTCCTGACTTCTTGAATAGATAAAAAGAACTTTTCACAAACTTTGCAATCCTATTGCAAAATACAGACTTCTTAGAAATGTTCACCTGGTGTGAAATAAAGCATTTATCATGCCTCCATCCACAGGGATCATACAAAATGTCAACCTCCTATCCAACCTTCTCCTCTCAATCTTCCTGTCCCCCTCCTCTTCTCTTTCATTCTCTTTTTAACCCCTCCCCAGCTCCTCTCTCTGCTCCTACCAGCCCAGACAGAGCAGCTAAAGACATTAGCTGACAGACACAAAAGGCGGCAGAAATCAAATAAAAGGCAAAGGCAGCAGCCGCAGGTCAGCCTTGTATAAATATTTATGCTGGAGGAAGGCTCAGTGCCTGAGTAATGACCTTGTGGCTGGTATTAATAGAGATAATGTGAGTCTGTAAAGACATGCTGCCAGAGAGAAGGAGAATTTGGAGGGTTATAAATCTCTGTGTCAGGCCACAATGCTAGCTAACTTTCACACTGCTCTCTCTCTCCTGCCTTCCATCTTCCTTTTTTCTTTCAGTAAGAGAGAGATCAGTACAGCACATGAGCAACGGGATGAGGCCCAAAATCCAAACCACTTGTAGAAGAGAATGTGGATGCAAGTCAGAATTCTCATGGCAATAAAAATTCAGAGCAATCAATCGAATAAATGTGCTTACCTGTATGACACATGCAGACCTGCACACACTATCCTGTGTGCACACCAATCATGGTCAGAAGCACAGGGTTACACTCTCCATGTGTAAGAGAAGGGGTAGCTGCAAAGACAGCTACACTGAAAGGGACAGAAGTCTCTTCTCAATTTCTGCCACAAACACACCTGCAACAGGTGGTTTCAGGAGCTAAGGCTGTAATGGTTTAATCTCCAACAGCTGGTGAGTGTCCCAAACATCTCTGCAGCAAACTAAAGTAGCTGTGGATTCTTCACTGAAATGTATCTAGCAATGGTAGAATGCAGACCCTGCTATGAGGGGGGCTGCAACATTGCAACTGCAAAATTGAATCAATTCCCACATGAACAGCGGAAGATAAGAAAGTAAATGTTAAAGGAGAGTGGGCCCTGGTGCTCAGGACTGTACAACTGCAGAAGCAGACAAGCACACAAACCATGAAGCCTTGCTGTGGGCAGCACTGTTGAAAATCAGTACCCACCAGTTGCACTGGAATTTCCTGCCCTCATTTCAGAGATGAAAAGGAATTGGAAGACACACATGTGCAGGACTGTGCTGAAAATCTGATCATCAAAGGTCTATCAAGAAAATCTAGGCATGATTACTGCAGTAGCAGAAAAAGGAGAGGTAGGAGCAATATTCTAATCCAAGATACAGTACATCAGCACTAAGCACTTCTCTCCCTTGTTAAAAGCTACTATTGCCACCAAAGTTCTAGTGGAAATCTCCAAATTATTATAAAGTGACTAGGACTGAGATTTGAAACAGCCACAACGATTCCCTCTTGGGTGAGCATTACTGGGTCATTAGTCTTGAGTCCCTAGAAGATTAACCCTTTGGCTTTCATCATGTATCATGTCATCTGTGCTTTAGTCAGGCTCCAGAAATGCATGCTACAGAAAACAGCATCATTCAAACTGTAGCTTAGTATCTAAAGGATGAAAGAGAGAAAATAACAATTCTGTGGGTTTTGCTGGCTTTCCTCTGTAACACTTGAGTAAAAAGAAAGCGAGAAACCACAGCAAATGTGCATAAAGTTCCATTTGGTAGGCACTTAGTCTTTAATACAGATTTAATACAGATTTATGCCTCTTGGTAATTTTCTTCTTCTAAAAAAAACCCTAGCCATCTTATTAATATTTGATGGGAAAGTAATTTGGCAGAAACAGGCTCCACAATCTTTTTAATTCAAACATATAAATGACAACTTTGTTATTTTACTGTATACTGACTGAGAGTTGGACCTGGGTTTTGCTGGGTCATGTACAAAATAAGATACAAAAAGTCTGAAGTGGGGATAGACCTTACAATGCCTTGGGTGTGGAGTCTGGCATCTTGAAACCTTTGAGACTCAGAAGCAGAAAGACTGGACCAAGAGACTGGATTCTGTAATGTCTTTTGAGTTCCAAGCAGGTATCAGCTACCTCATAAAATGTTTCAAGATGAGGGCAGGCTGAAGAGATGCTGCTGACTTCTTGAGAGTGACATGAGAAGGCACAACCATGCATGGTTCACTGTGGCCACACAACAGAACCAGAATTAGCTTGGCCCACAATTTAAGAATACAGAAGAATTACTTCTAGCACTTGGTCTTGTTGAAGCTCCTGAGGTTCCCCTGGGCTCACCTCTCCAGCTTGTCCAGCTCCTTCTGGATGACATCCTGCCCCTCCAACTTATCCCCAGCACCCCATAGCTTGGTGTCATCTGCACACTTGCTGCTGGTGCACTCAGTGCTGCTGCCCATATTGTTTATACAAATATTAAACAGTCCAGGCCCCAGTACAGAGCCCTGAGGGACACCACTTGGCACGGATCTCCAGCTGCACTTCAGCCATTGACCACTGCCCTCTGGATGTGACCAGCCAGCCAGTTCCTTANGGACTGCACTGCCCTGGTCCACACCTTGTGGTTTTTTAACTTGGGAGGTGTTGGGAGAGAGGTTGCCAGTGAAGACTGAAGAAAAAAAGTTGCTGAGAACCTCAGCCTTCTCCTCATCTGTTATTAGTTCTCCATTCTTGCTCACCAGGGGGGGAATGTTTTCTTTGACCTTCCTTTTTTCATTGATGTACCTGTAGAATCCCTTTTCTACCTTTTATCCTTTCTGAAAGGATAATACATTACCAAATTCTTGATCCATATTTCACCATCTGCATCATTTGGGATCCTGACTTTTTTTTGCCCTGCAAGGCATTTGTTCCATGTATGACTTGTTTTGATTTTTGAGCTATGCTGCAACTACCCTGCAGACCAGAATTTGCAAGATCTTCCTTAATAGACATAGACATTCCTAGCCCAGGGATATTTCAAGAAGTTCCATACCTACACAGATGTCTGTGAAAGATCTGATTCTTTGGTGGGTATATAATATATTATATGGTCAATGCCTAATCAGCCCATTCATGGATAATTCATGATTAGTTATTAACAAGAGCAAGAACAAACAAGAGCTATGTGTTAAAGCTCTTGAATCATGGAACTAAGCATGTCATACAAAAAGGAGAATGCATCATTTATTCAGGAAAGCAGAGGTGGAGCCAGGAGACCAGTGGGCAGCACAAAGCATCTCCACTCCAAGAAGCTAAGCTTGTCAATCACCTGAGATCTATAGAAGGAAATGCCTGATTAACAGGCTAGTGTATACAGCAGCTTTAGGAGAAGGTTTGTGACTTAATTCTGTCTCTTCTGAATAGGTCTGCATAGCAGAGAACAGGATTGTAATGGAAAAAACAGTGGCCCCAAGAAATTTTGACTGAGGGGCTGACACACCAGAACATCTTAATGGATAGTTTAGAGACATTATATTCAGAAGTACTACCTATATTTTTTGGTCTGAAGAGGAGTTGGATGTCATCAATAAAGCCTGCTATACACTAGTATGTGTGCAGCAAGATAAAAACACAAACACATCATCCAGGGACCATCCGTGGGTGTACACAGCATTAGATCCCCCTCAGCCCCTGTATAAATAATGCCAAGTTAATCATAGCAGAGACAGGAAAGAATCTCCCATGACAGAGGATCTTCCCTGATATTATACAAGGTATTTTCTGCAAACTGCAAGAGTTCCAAGATGAATTTTACAATCTCAATCCCACACCACCTCAAAGCTTGAGATAAGATTGTCATGTTTTAGTTACTTTGCACCTAACTCAAGTCAATACCTAAGCAGTGGACCTAGTCACTGCTAGGTGCTAGGTGACCTAGTCACTGCTAGTCTTGACCTAGTCAAGACCTAAGCCCTCCAGAGCCTGTTTCACCATTTCTGAACCACACTTTTATTTGGGCACACAACTTTTACTCGTTTTGGGGGATGAATATTGGAGCAAGTATGTCGAGGTTCCTTCTCTATTGCTGAGCTATTTGCAAAAGGACAAAAAACGTACCCCTGAAGATAAAGAAAGGTTTCTCCAATGAATTTTAGTAATTGCTTCATATCCCAGAACAAGTAATATTTTTGTCTATAAAAATCCAAGAAACAGAAACACCACAGTATTTCAGTGACCCACTACAGAACACAAATATATGTGCAAAGCCCCCGAGCAAAGAGAAACCAGATGCAAACTGTACAAGGCTATTCCTATTGGCAGAAATGTCTCCATATAAAGTGGTTGCTGAGCAATTACAAACCATGAACACATCCCTAAAATATGTCTACTTGTGCATAATTCATGAACAGAAACAAGCACTAAATCCATTGGATAAATTGTGGACTATGAATCGCTTGCCCTGCTCTAATTATAATTCCATTTCAGCTACTAATGGTACCATAAACCATTTGAGTTTCACCCTTGTGGTTTATTGCCTCATTAGCTCTCCTTTGAAGTAATTAATGCTTTGTCAATTTACCTGAAGAGAGCTCCCATGGTGGCTATGGGTCAGATCCAACCAACTCTATGCACCCAGCAGACCTGGAACTTGTGCTCAAGTGGAAGACTTCAAGCTCTTTGGGACTGAGGCTTTCTATTTTCTTGTCCATGCAACAGCTACCATAACAGGCCATACCTACCTACATCACTGACTACAATTTCTAATGCTACAAGAACATGTACTTCAATCTAGATATAGGTTACTGCATTGACAGGGCAATGGTATCAGGATTAATTATTTGGGGAGGTTGTGTGTCACGTTTCAATCAGCAATTTTAATCGTGATATGATTGTTTTCTCTCATAAGCCTTCTCATGTAAACAACAGGCAGGAGATCTTGGATTGATTCATCTACAGTCAATAACACAAGTTTAGCTTCACTTAAAAAGCTCTTCTTTCTACCCATTCCTCTCTTTTACTCAGCTAGCCAGAGTTCCTATTCTGCCTAACAGAGGGGAAATCCCAGGTTTGGGCACAAAATAGACTTTCAAAGACTTCGCAAGCCCCATGGTTGGATTCAAACTGGACCACACGTGAGAAATTCAATAAACATCATTTGTCAGAAGCCTTTGTCGGTTCACAGCTGTATTTATTTATAGGCTCTCTTGTTATTTATAGGTCCTTGTGTGCTATATAAAAGCTTTGCAAAGGAAAAGCAGTCATGATGCAGGAGGAAGGTAAGGCCAAGTGTTCTACCGCTTACACCAACACCAGAGTCTCTTTTCTAAGGAGAATAAATAGCTGAGTGTCTACTTCATTTCCCATCCCCTTCATGTGGACAGTGCAGACAACAGCTGTCAGAGCCTACTCAAGCTACTTTCAATTTAGTCATAAAAACAATTTTAAGAACTCCAGTGGTTTAAGACTTCTTCAAACCTTACATGCTGTGGACTCTATTTCTAAAATTAGATGACCTCTGTAGATGTTAACCACCAAAGGAGCTTGTCATGCAATATACAGGAGCTTCTGTACCACAACCATCTCCCTGCCTTCCACCAGGCAATATTAAGGATGCAAAGCTCAACTGAGTTCATCATGTAGTGATGGAAAAAATAGCATAGTTCTACATCATTTGCTTACTACCTGGTTTGTATCAGATCACTAGATTCAAGTTTTCAGATACACTGCAATGGATCCCCTCTAAATGTTGGAATCTCCATTACTCTCACTTCTAGGATCATTCAATATTTTACTGCATCATTGTGTGTTTATAATGCCTACTAGAGATTAAAATTACACAACAACTCAAACTTACTGAATCTCCTAATTAGAACTGACACTAGTCAGATTAGTACACTCTGAACTTTAGAATTTGATTATAAATTCCCTTGTCTCCATGTAAAACAGGAACCCAGATTAGAACTCTTGAGTTTCAGTTTCAAAGCAATTTTTCAATTTTAGAAGATGTTTTAATGAAGGACTAGTATTTGGTTCTGTTGAGGGTTGGTTCACTTGTTTTTTGCAGGGGGAACAGAGTATAGATTGAAAGGAAGTAGAACTGATATCATAAACTTGAAATTTATCCATTTCAAACACCATTTCAGGGCTCATAAACTCATAATAGAAGAGCTAGTAATGATGGTAACAAGAAATAAGGATCAGTGTACCCACAGTATTTCTTCACTTGAATTCCTGCTAAACACATTCAGTTCCCTTACCAACACAGACCAGCTACAGGAGAACAGATCAACCACACACAATTCTGAACAAAAATTAGGAAGTTTCAAACAGTTTTGCTATAAAACATAGTAGATAAGCAGAGTTTAGGCAAGGCAGAAGCACAAACAGATCCTATTCTGTTGGACTTCTTCTTAGGACCTTACATGGCAATCAGATGATATCTCCAAAAGTGAACTGGTAAGTTCTATCTGACTCGGTGGGTTTTTTTTAAACATAAAAAAGAAACATTTATGATGCTCAAAGACTGACTGCTTGTTTGAAAGAGAGAAGGTTGACAATTCTATTCAAATTCTCATTATACTCCAGCAATGTTCTGACTTATTGTCAAGTTGCAATCTCTTACTAATAAGAGAGGCAGAGGTTTTGAAGCAGCACTATCATATGTTTGATTGCTAGACTGATAAAAACAGTAAAGGGCAAACAAGAAGACAAAAAGAGAACAAGCAGTAAGTACTAGCAAGCATTTGTAAGTACTTTAAGAAGCACTTCTTTACAGAGCAGGTGGTAAAACAATGGAACAGGCTTCCTAAAGAGAAGTGGTTGATGTCCCAAGGCAGTCAGTGTTAAAGAGTCTTTAGGACAATGTCATTAATAAATAGCATGCTTTAACTTTGGTTCAGCCCTGGTCAGCCCTAAGGTGGTCAGGGAGTTGGACTGGATGATCACTGCAGGTCTTTTCCAATAATACTAGTAATACTGTCTTCTATGATATTCCTATTCTACCCCCAAAATGTATATGCTACCAGAAGTGCTCACCCATAAAATCCAGAGGATTGTGTATGGACAGCTGGGAAGGTCACACACAGGACAACTCAGAGCAGTCAGTGAGATTTTGAAATGGAAAGGACTTGTAAGCATCACTGTCAGAAAAATCCAACTTTCCCCAATAACTGAATGGTGATTGATGGTGAAGCCTCAGATGTGATTATGAATCTATTCTAATGCTGCATAGCTTACTATTATGTTTAAAGGACAGTCGTGCCCTCTCCATCCAGTGGGCACATCTATACCTAAACAGGAAACTTTACACTTGTCAAATTAAGGTTAGATTTTTCAAGCTACTCTACAAATTGACCTTATGCTGCAGCAGGGATGTTACCAAGGTTTGTCCCATTATTTCTGTATTTTCATAGAAATGAACACACTTCAAAACAGCAAGAGGTTTATGAAAACTTAAAAGGAGGAGACAAAAGTGTGTGGGAATAATCTATTAGAGTGAGCAAGTGAAACACAATCAGAGTTCACTGCTTGTTCTTCTAGAGTATCTGTATGGTTCACAGATGGCTCCACCACACATGACTAACACAGTCTCTTTAATGGTAACCATTAATGAATTCCATCCTACCATGCATGACATGTAAGATACAGAGAAGTACAGTGATTTAGAATGAAATAGTCTAATCAAACAGAAACAAAGAGGAATGACAGAAATCTAAAACCCTGTATTTCTCATAACGTTTCACATCCTTGGTTCTTTCTTGAGTCAAGGGTCAGTTTAGATAATCTGTAGAAGTTATCAGCTACTGGCTTATTGCAAGCTTACAGACACTTCAGGATTACTTTCAACTAGAGATGGAACCAGGCCAGAACTTCAGACCTAGACTGCCTTAAATTACTCTAAAGCTCAGGAACACTAAGACCAAGGGGTCTGAACTTCCTTGCTCCTCAATTTGCCAGTTCTCTCTGTTGGTTCAAAGAAAATCTTTGCAATGAGAAACATAAAGTGACTTTTTTTTAACCATTTGGAGGGGAACACATAAATGTGGTTGATTTTTTCCCCAGACCAATATTCAGCACATAATATGAACCACAGAAAGAGCTACTGAACATTTAGAAGTAGAGGAAAAGGTAATTTCACAGACCTTTTTTACAACAGACCACAAAGAAGGTTAGTGGCCCCAAAAAATGAATTCTAAGTTATGTATACACCCAACCCCCGTGCACAGTATTTAATTCTGGATACCCACAGAGAATAATTAATGCTTCATAGTTCTTTACTTAGAATCATAGAATCCTAGAATGGGCAGGTTGGAAGGGACCCTAAAGATCATCTAGTTCCAACCTCCCCACACTGAGCAGGGATGCCAATCACTAGCCCAGGTCACCCAGGGCTGCATCCAGCCTGGCCTTGAACACTGCCAGGGATGGAGCAGCCACAACCTCTCTGGGCAACCTGTGCCAGTGCCTAACCACTCTCTGGGGAAAGAACTTCCTCAATCTCCAATCTAAATTTCCCCTCCTTCAGTTTATATCCATTCCCCCTTGTCCTACTTCAAAGAGTTGGATTTAGAGTACAAATCAACATGGCCTTATTATAGCTCCATTAATAACGGATCATAGCTGCTAAGGAACTGATCCATTAATTAATCAAGTTTAGTTGAGGTTTCCACTAACAATTATGTAGTACCTTGAAGAATGAAGAGCATACAATAAAACAACCACAGAGTTGTCATTCCCTCAGCAAGTGTTTTAAATTCTGGATGTCCTTTTCCTTTATGTTTGCCAACTGGGTGCAGAAGCTTTAACAGGAAGTCTAGCTCAAGATACACTCCATAATCTGTACTTTGTAGGATCAATGAGAAAGCAGCAATTATATTCTATGTTATTTCTACCCAAAGAATCTTACTGGAGTGGTGAAGGAATTTCCAAGTTACAGAACAAGAAAATCTTTTGTACTCATCAATGGTTGTATCATTTCTAGTAGTGGCTTGCACTGTAACATTGTTGCTTTGTCTGTGGACTGTTCCCATTTCAAAAGTCATTAAGTACCCTTAAAGAAGATGCTGATTGCCCTCAGAAAAGAAAATCTGGAAAAGACCTGTGCTTGGAAACACCCTAATCTCAAAATCTAGACGTGCTCTCAGTGAGGTACATAGTAACCTCAGCTACTAGTGGATAAAATCAGATGAACTGTTCCTGTGAGCCAGATCCCGATGTCAATCTCACCAACTCCCCAGCAACTCCACTGCAATAACTGGCAACATTCCAGGTGTATCCTAATGGGACTAAGATCACAGACCTGCCTTCTGCTAAGAAACTGTTTTGACTCACACTCTACACATCCTATTGAACCTGAATTACATCTCCCTGCCATCCCCTTCCCATTAGACTGATTTCCATGAAGATGGAATCTTTGTTCCTTAAGGATTACAGATTTCTCTTCAGCCAAAATTTGTCAAGCCTTTTTCTTATGGAAACTTAGTGGCAGTTCCTGCATTCCCCACTGCCTGTATCCACTGGCAGAAATTGGCAGCAGCAGCACACAAACATTCTTTGGTTGGGCTGTGGGAGGGTAGGAGCAGTGTTTGAAGAAATCCTGGCTGGTAAACCTTCATGTTATTTTTGGCAGGTGTGCATTTTACTGAAACAAAAGGCTTAAGCAGGCTCTGCTGGAGCAGCGTGGCCTGGGATGTTACATGGCAAGTGAAATCTCAGAAGCCCTTGGCATGTTTGTTCAACAGGAGAAAGGACTCATTTTACAATGGTTTATTCTGGGCTTGCAAACAGCATGACACAGTGTGGAGGGCTGAAAAGCTAACAGACACATTTCTTCCATGAATTACTGAATCCAAGGCATTTGCAGCAATGTCCAACAGAAAGGGAATACCTGCAATCATACAACCCTGTCTATCTCACTTCCACATCCTGGTTTATATAAACTCCTACAAATGCCATGTGACATCTACATTCTCCATAGCACAAATGCTGCTCCCAGACTGGACTTTTGAGACCAAGTGTGGCACTTTCCATCAGCAACTTCTAGCAGCTTCCCAGCATGAATCTTTACACAAGTTTAAGCAGCCAAAACTGATGTGTAAATTCACAGTTCCAGAAATCTGGATGTCAGTCCCAGGATCTTAAAATCAGAGACAAATAAACAAACAAAAAGCAACCAGATTCTGAAAAGAACAGTGGGGACTATTTTTATTTGCCCTCTCTTTTCTCAGCCATTATCATACTTAGGGAACACATTTTCAGGCTATTCTCTACAATGATGAACTCTAGAAATCTGACCCTTTAGTTAATGATAAGGTTTCAATGAAATTCCAGACCATGACACACCCCAAATACTGGAAGATTTAATAACAGTAAGGCAAATACAAATCTAACATCACCTTTTCTTGTAAAACCAGAAGAGATGATAGTAGCTCATGTGGATTTAATTTTATTTGGTCTCCATACCCTGCAGGGCAATTAAATCATTCATTTTGCAGACTGAACACTGCATAAAACCCATACACAAGATAGATTCACAACTGAAATAACATGAAAGTTAAATACTGAAAGACCTGAGCTTAGGGCTCCAGCAGCAATCTTGTTATCTAACTTTGTCTTTTCCTTCTCACTTGAACTAGGAGCAGGGAACAAAAAGAAAGAAAACACGACAACAATGCAAGGGGAACTGGAAATAAAAGCATTCAGGTGGACAGGATTACTGTACTACTGTTTCCACCAAGAGCTGTTGTCTGTACTCTACCTCACCAGGGGAATTAAACAGCTTAGATAAGGAAGTGAATAATTCTCCAGTGGAAATTACAAGGACAAAAGGAGGCAGAAGAGAAGAGCAAGAGCTCAAGCTGTAAATCTAAGATGCATGCAGCTGTCAGTGGATTTTTAATGACCCCCAAGAAAGTAGCCACTGTTTGTGTTCTTCTTTAATGACAGCAATAGCTAGTCATCAGTGCATTTGATCACAAGTTTATTGTTGGTTTTGTTTGGTTTTTGTTTTGTTCTGTTTTTTGGGTTTTTTGCACAGAGGTAGGAGATGGAGACCTAGAGACTTCTAACATGTCTTTATCTAATATGTCAGATGCTGTCACAAATAATGCAGACATGAATATGGTTTTTCTCCTTACTTTGTGCTAATGATATTTGGAGTCTCCAATACTGTTTACTACCAACTGGCCCAGTTTCAAGCCTTATCTTTTACTGAAAAGTAACAACACGAAATTAGGTAGAATAATTCAAGGGGGGGGGGGGGGGAAAAAAAANAAAAAAAAGGGGGGGAAAGGATAAGACAGCAAAATCTTTGGTCTGGAAGGAAAGCATTTCTACCAGGAAAGAGAAATTAATATAGTTGTTAAAAAAGAAAAATTGTTTTTCATAGTCAACTGACATTTCTGAACTGTAAGGAACCTGTCCTTCCTAAAGACAGAATTTCTGTCCCTACTCTCTCCCAATCACTAATCTTGAGCACCTGGTATGAGAAATTAGAGGAGCTACTTTGAGCACAATTGGTTCATCAGAATTCATGAGAACTTGCCTGCAATACTAAATAGTACACCAAATATCTTCCAAGCCTAAAAATTAAACTGTATTAGGAGGAAGAAGTCCTATGCAATCCAAGTTTCTGTATATCTAATTCAAGATTTTATGAGAGACACTCCAAGAAAAAA
Organism: Bucco capensis; assembly: GCA_013396975.1. Classification (NCBI taxonomy): domain Eukaryota; kingdom Metazoa; phylum Chordata; class Aves; order Piciformes; family Bucconidae; genus Bucco; species Bucco capensis. The sequence goes on from VWZO01016974.1 coordinate 275,258, forward strand.
TGTATATCCCAGATAAGTGGGAAAGAGCATAACCAGAGAAGGACTAGATTTTAAGAAGTCTTTCCTGGAAAAGAGAAATCATAAGTACTCCACGTGGGGGAGGAAGACATACAAAAAATGTCTCAAATTACTTGTGTATTTTGTAGCATACATCACAAAGTATTTTAGCATGTTGTAGTGCCAGCTAATAATGCCATTAAAAGAAGTGTACTGGCAGAGCATTTATTTTGTCCTTTTCAGCACCTTGCTTTTAAGCTAGCACTTGTCGCTGGAAGAAAGCAGATGAAAGAGTTCATTTACCATCATGTTAAGCCAGCCTCAAATAAGATTTTTTGGCAAAGGTTTCTTAACAAGACTGTTTAAGGAAGTTGATCCAGTAACAGAATGAACTTGCAACCAGTTAGTGTCATAATGCTTTCAGTCAGTCAGAGACCTCTGTCTAAAAGCTTAAGTTCCTTTTGTCTGCAGGAAAGACTTACACATACATTTTCAAAAGTAGTAAAGTCATTAAAAGACAAATTCCTTTTGAATCCATCAACCTACACCACACAGGCTGCTTCTTACCTATCTCTTCCCTAAAGCGACTCACATTATTGCTTACTATTAGCTAAATGAAGTCTTTTAGATACAGGTTTGCAAACAATCCACCTCTCCCAGGACTATCTCTTGAGTTTCTTGCTTACAAGCAGTTGAGAGAGGATGGTGGAAATATATATTTCACAGTGTAAGAACAAAGAAGAGCGGGATGATCCCAAGGTCATTCCTTTCTCTGGGAAATGTGTGCCAAACCTTGTGAGCAGAAGCTCCACGGTGCTTTTAGGGCTTTGTGAGACAGAAGGTGGTGGCCAAGCTAAGAGGAATAGAGTGCACATGGTGAGGAAAACTGGGCCTGAAGGGAACTTTAAAACCTCTCTAACTATTAAATCAGACATGCCATATTGTAATATATATCAAAAGTATTTATACACCTGTATCTACTGAAATCAGTAAGAGGTAGGTACCAGTTTTATACTTAAAGTACTGGACTTCCATCTGCTGACTTTTGATAAGCCTCATACTCATAAGTATCCATGTCACTCCTGGTAACATTACAGAGGCTAGGAAAAGTTATATAGGTGCTTCTGAAAATGTAGCCCTACTCAAACCCCAAAAAGGGTCAGTTTCTAGAAGGCTGCTAGCAAAGAACCATGTTTTTCTGACAGAAGTTGCATAGAACTGACAGTGCACAGGTGAATGCACTGGGAACTGACTCTTACTCAAAAGGGTCCATTCTCCTAGTATGACCTACTCTGATAATATGGCCTACTTACTGGGCACCAGCTGAAGGGAGAGTAAGTCCCTTGAGCCTTGAAACACTTTTCTTTAACCACAGAGATCTGACAGTAGCTCAATCCCTCAGAAACATTACAAGACAGGGACTGCCGAGCTTCCGGCAGCTAGCTCCAGCATGAGCAACAAGGAGGTTCATGTAATGCAGGCCCCACAAATCCAAGATCCCCCACCTTTCTTTGTCTCAATCATGTGTTCTGCTGACTCTGCATCCACATACCCCTCCTCCAGCATATGAGACTTTTTGACCTTCCCTACGCCTACTTCCAAATGACTCTGAGGTATAGAGACTGCTATTAATTGCACTTACTAGAAATTCTAGGAAGCACAGGAATTGTCACTCGTGCCTAACAATTATCTTTTGTGGGCAGATGTAAAATATCATGACCAGCATTAAATACTCATAATAATCCTTTACTATCACAAATGGTATTGTATATTTGTTGGTAAGCATCAGGTCCTCGGAGTAGTGCAGAGGAAGCATGTCTCTTGGGACACTATGAGGTGGTTCTACAACCATTAGAACAAATAAGAAAACACCACAACCAGCAGCTCTCTTGGCAAACCTTGCCTTTAACCTCTGCTGGTGTTTGCTCTGCCAGAGGAAAGGTGGCAATCATACTATTTCCTTACCTTGCAGAGGTGTTAGGCTAGTTAATGTCTTCATAGCACAAAGTAAATGCTGACTACTGTTATTGGCAAATTATGAACTACCAAAGTCTCTCTGCTCAGTAGGATAGGCAACACTAAGCAGAAAATTGCATATGTAACAGCTAAAAAAAGCTTATTCACTTTACAAGTTACCTCAATGTTTTTCTTTTCAGCTGTCAAACTGCTTTATAAGAAGCAGTTCAGCTAAACAACCCCCACCCTTTACAATTTGGTTTTGTTTGCTTCCTAACCTGGAAACAGGTATCTCTTGTCTTTAATTCACTTCCAAGTCAAGCCTGAGAAGAAAAATGCTTGTAGAAAAATCCTATAATTACTGGATCTGATTTTCATTTGAACTTTGATTCTTTCATATCGTACTAACAACTTTCCAAATTCAATAAAACTAATGTAATTACAATTTAGATGGAAGAATGAATGGGAAAGTTTTTGAAGGGCACATATATGCTAGACCGTATGTCTGTAAGAGAAAAAAATGTACTTACAGGATTAATACGCAGTCACTGGAACTGTAATATATGAACCAGCTTTCCTGAAGAACCCAGCCTCCATTTGGGCATTAAAGTGAGTGGCTAGATTTTCAAAACTCCCTAGCTTCTACCATGCTGAGCAATTTTGATTATCTGGCCATAAAAATGTCTCGGTGAGAACTGCTGGGTGCCAAGCACTTTTGGAAATCTGGGCTCAATTGTGGGCTCTGAGCATTTAAGAAACCACTAGCTCCAAATGTAAATAGCAGTTGTATGAAGCAATGGGTAAGAGTCCTATAAGAAGTGTATAAATGTCTCAATGTATGTGCATTTTCTTAATTTCCCTTAAATACTCTAATCTGCATCTTCCTCCTGCTCATTACCATGTAAAAAGGCATAATCATGTTGCAAATCTTTCTCTTGAACAAAACCAAAACTACAAATTAAGCTAAAATGTATTCTAAATACTTTCTGCTTCAATGCATAGTCTCTCAGGAAAACTATGCTGATGCTCCCTAATAATGTTCTGTCTTCATCTAAATGGTGCAGGATGCTGCCAGCAGAGGATAAACTTAATTACTGTGGCAGGAGGAGCCATGAAGTCATTAAGAGTTGTATTATGACGGACAGAGTTCATCACACATGTGAACGTGATGTTGTCTTTCCAATCCCACTGGAAAACCAAATACATAAGAAAGGAACAATAGGATTGGAAACAACAAATGCCCATGTCTAAATCACACCAGCAAGACCTGTGCCATTGCTAGTTTCAGCTATCGTAAGACTGCTTGGATGTGCTTTGCAGACAAAGCTACCTGGTTGTTTCAGATATGGACTCACAAGGGTCCAGCTTTCTCTGATCAACTCTGGTAATTCCAACTGTTTCAGTGTTGGCAGTATGTCCCTCACTGGTATCATAAAACTGAGGATTATGCTTCCTAGTGCTCCTGAAAACCCAGGAAGAACGGATCATAAGACCACTCCAACCAGCAGTGTTTCTTCACAAACACTCAGATTTGCTGATCCTGGAGAAGAACCAATCACAAAGTCATTTCAGCAGAAATTACTACCATTTTGGTCCGTTCTCCACAGCCACATTTTCTGCTAGAAAAGCTGTATGGGCAAGGAAAATGTTATGAGTTGTGCTCCTATTCCTCTGTACAAGTGTCTGTTCTGCCAGCATACACGTAGCCTTACTGATATAAGGCACTTCTAACACTGTAAATTACATAACCAATATGGAACAGAAACAGTGTCATGTGTCCAACTGCATAAAAAATTGTGAGTAATCAAGGAAAATCCTCCGAAAACTGCAAACAATCTGCAAGCTGAAATGTATTCATATGCAACATTTTTTAATGTTTTCCAATGGCAAGATATATATAAATGCTTTATGGAATATTTAGAGACAAAATTTACCAGCATTATATCATCATTTTTCTCTAAAACACTTTCTCCAGCTCAATTTGTAGCTATATTACAATAAAGTTGTACCTTACTCTTTCATCTTTAATAATTTAGAAGAAAGGGAACAAATATCAACTGATTCAGGATTATGCAAGGTAAACAGATACACAGTCACTTTATGAAGAGGATACTTTCTACTAATCCTGCATGCCAGTCACTTTCACTTGGTAAAAAAGGGGAGTTTGCACTGTTGCTCAGTGCCCCAAGGGACTTCTCAGCTTTGTACAGATGCAGCTAATCTCAATGGCCAGGCCAGAATCACAAAAAGAAATCAAACATCCCACAGACATAGCTTCGTTAAACATTAAATTAAGCTGGCATTAATTGGAAAAGCACTGGTTAGTAATTTAATGAGAAAGATGGACACAGAGAAAAGAAGGTAAACCAGGAAGACAAAGAAAAAGACATGAGTGGTACAAGAAAGGAAGGGTGGCATAAAACATTTTCTTCAATTGCTTTTCATGCTCTTCAGAAGGGAATACACAATTCAGTCAAGTAACATTTAAACAAAGAGGGCATTTTTGTTCCAATAAACGGTTCATTTCCCTCAAATCTGGATGGCAATGCTTCCTCTTTCAAAAGTGCCTCCTATTGATTCATAAGAGTTAATCCCCTCATTTTTAGGTGACTTTGCAGCAGGAGGGGGGGGGAAATCAGGAAAAGGGGGGTTGTTTCTTATTTTGCTTCCTTCAGTGTTCTCTGAGAACTTACAAGAAGTACATTCTTACCTGTAACAAGACTTCCAACAACTCTGACTTAAATGTGCTAATGGAAATGCTGGAAAAAATAGCAACTTTTGCACATGTGACCATTTCTAAATTAGAACAATAAAACTTCTGTTGTGAAAGCTTTGGCCAAGGTTTGTTCACTCCCCTCTCCTCCACCCTCAAGCCCTCTGCCTCTCCTCCTCTTCAGGTGCTTAAGAAATCAAGTGGCTGTTTTGTGCTTCAGTGTAGTAGCTCCTAATGCAAATGGATCACATAGTACAGATTACGCCCTTTAGGCTTTTACAACCCAAAACATTTTTTTCCTTTTTAACTGTATAAACCAAACATTTCTTCAAAGCACATTTATCACTAAGCTAGCCAAATCCCTCTCATCTGTATCAGTCAGAAAATAACTCTCATATGCCAAAGAGGATTGGTGTACCACTCACCAGCTTTAGCTAGGATGAGGAAACTGAAGTTCAACTGTGCAAAGTATTTGGAAATTTTGTCTTAACACTGTAAACTGTTCACAGTAAATTCTGTTGGACAGAAAGGGCTCCTAGACAGCACTATGCACTTACATGCAGAGCGATTGTGCAACAACTCTGACTGTGCTCCCCAAGCACTGCAAGCATGCGCGGTCAGCCTTGTGTGCTGAGAGTGTCAGGCTTCCTCTGGCTGCTCACATCAACCCTACAGTGTAGTGCATCCTGCGTGGGAGCACAGCACTGCAGCTGCATCTCTCATACCTGGGAACATTCAGCAACCACAGCAAAACTACCATTCCAGCAAGGCTGCTGAATGTCAGGAAATCCTGGGCAAACAGGCAGAGCACCAAGTTCCTTTTTACTTATAAACAAAATTTCTGGACAAGTTACATACACTTACAATTTTATGCCACATATTACAACAGATCACCACTTGGGAAAAGGAGCACTCGGCAATCCAGGACTAGATGGTCCTTGGGTACTGTTTTGTTAAAAAGAAATCTACTTGCATTCTGCTCCATTTTGCACAAATGGCCAGATTTTCAGAATGACTAAGCTGTCATTTAGGCTCCAGAATCACTAGGAAGATTTTGGGAATGAGCTAAACGCACTTGATAAATCCTGGATTGAGAAAATATTGAGAATCCTTATTTATTTGCCTACATGAGAACTAAAGCCTCCAGAAAATCTGCTCTCCTAACACTGGATAGCAGTCAGAAATGTACTTTGTTTTGATGTAAGACAAACCAAATCTGTCTGATTTAGGCCTGGCTAGAATTAGTTTAGCTTTGACCTTCTACTGGACCAGAATGTAAGGTAAATCATCAGTACGAACTCATCTTATAAATTGATTTTTAGCAGAGATTATCTTTTCCCCACTTCATTTCAGCTTTTAGCATTGCAAGTCCCATAAAAGGTAAAGGCTTAAGAAATAAGTCTTTGAACCATTATGTATTCTTCCAGTTCAGTGGTAAACACTACATTTTATCCTAGAAGTATCTGCATTTTAGAGTGGCTACAGTACCTTCTCAGGGAGGACTTCTCATGAACCAATCACTTCCACAATGGCTGAACAACTGTGAGCAAAAAGCTGCAGAGCTCCATACTTCTTCCATTCTGAGAAGACCTATTGAGACAAAAAGATTTCCACTGTTGCTCCCAGCATTAAATACTACAGACTTGAAGCAGATTCCTGGAAAGATGAGAAAAAGAGAATAGATATTTTCCCTCTTCCCCATCTGTGCCCATTAGCTTTTATCACTAACTTATCTTTGTACGTTTTCTCATCCCAGACATGCTCAGAGTCATAATCCTGAGAATGGTTCTATACTTTTTAAAAAGTTGTATTAATACTTATTAATATTAATACTAGTTAATATTAAAAGTTATGGAATTATAAGCAGTATTAATTAGAAGCTCATTGTGGGAGCAAAAGAGACTTTATGAGATGTGCTATATTTGTGTATGGACACTGCTGACAAGCAAAGATAAAAGGCAAAGCTATTTTTAATGCTCATAGAGGATAAAACTGGTAAATGTACACATAACATGAATGTGAGTGTCTGCAGACAATATATAGAAGGGATTAGTGCCTTTTGGGTGCTCATCAGCATGATTGTCAAGAGACTTTTCAGGACATCTTTGGAGTCCTTTATAGCATCAGTTTCACTGTCCAAAAATACAAATTCTGTCCAACCACTAGCAGCCTTCCAAAATTTAATCAGTATCAGTGTGTGAGACTCCATTTATTCTGAGTTTCAGTACTGAATCTCAGTGCACATTACTCTGCTCATTTTTCATTAAAAACACAATGATAAAACCCAGTTTACTCTAGGAAATACTCGACCTAAATGCCTCACAAAAATAAAAACAGTAATAAAACCATCAAGATTTTAACTGTAGCAGAAATTTTTTCCCCTCAAATTGTTTTGCCTCTTTTACAGTAATTGTTCTTCCAAGCTGCACTGGTTTCTTTGTTACCTATAATCACACAATGTTCCCAAGCAGGATTTGCAAAGCCATGTGTAATACTTGAAAAGAAAAAGAGAACATGAAGTGTGAATTTGTTTTAAGTCAGCCAAAACATATCTAGATAACTGCTGAAGCATTTCGTTAAGAGGGAAAAAAAACCCTGTTTTGAATCTGCCTTAAATATCTATGCAACTTTAAAAAAAATCTTTATGCTGATAGGATTCTATCTTGTTTCAATTGTTTTTAGAGACAGCACCATCATGTGCATTTAGTGCTTAGCTGCCTGCAAACAGTCATGATGGCTTTTTAGTGCACATTTCTTGCCATCTATTTTTGAACACTGCAAACGTTGCCGATACCTCTGAATTCGATTTCCTCTGTCACTGGCTTTTAACCTGAGAGAGAAAGGAATATGAGCCCTTCTCTCTTGTGTACTTTCATGATTTGAGACATATGAAGGCAGAGGGTCTATTTAATAGGAAATTATTTCCTAGTATTTTCTGCCTTGCTTGGATTTCCTTTCTTTCTAGTATTTTTAGATCCCAAGATAAAAAACCCCTTGGTTTATTTGTGTTGTAAGACAATCTACCAAATAAAGCACGGATCACTGGGAGACTTTCTTCAATGAAAGGTCCAGTTTAACTGGTTCACTTTTAATTTAATGAATGGCTCTTTCCCTCAGACAAGAAGAAACACCACAGACATTTAGAAAGACACAAAAGCCAACTCTGGGCTGTTTTATGTTAGTTTCTTTTCTTAAAACATTTGTTTTTAACTTGAAATGTTCAAGGCAGACCTTGCAGATACAAATCCTTCCCCTCATAGAAACAAAAGTGTTTATACAGCCTACAGTAAATAAACCCTAATTAAATGTATCTATTAACTGTAATTCTTCCATTTAATTTATTATTTGTTTTCAGGACCTAAAATAGTTTGATTGAAACTTAAAATTAAATCTTTACCACATACTGATTTTCACTTTTCTTTAGAATATTACACATTCTTCTCTTCTTTAGAAATCTATTGGTTCTGATACATGCAGCTTCTTACTGCTAAATCCAGTACAATCTTCTGCCCTGTTTGGAATTATTTTGACATAAAACATAACCATTTAATGCCATCAATTGCTGCTCTAGTTTAGTCCAACTGCTAATTACTGTGTATTTCTACAAAACATTATTTCCTCTTTTCCTCCTTCTACGAAATTAAAATGCAAACAGCTCAATGAACATAACAGAAAGGGAAAAATAAAATATATAAAGAGAAATAAGAAGAAACAAGAAACAGGCCATCTAATATAGTCCAGAATTATTTTTTTTTACTGTTTTTACAGAGGTTTAGAGTGAAGAAAAAAGAAGAAAAAATTCATATTTTGTTTTCTGCCTTTCTAGTGGTTTCTGGTTGTTGTAGAAATAAAGTATTACAAATAGAAACCAGAGAGAAAGAGGAGGAGGGAGAAGAAAGAAAAAAAATGCAGCTCGTTTAGTTTCCCTTTTTCATTTCCTTGCTGGCATGCTGGCTGGGACCATGGGAAGCCAACAGGGCTCTCGGCGCAGCGGATCGCGGGCGGACCCAGCCCGGAGCCAGCCTCGGGCCGCGGGTTCGTGAGGACACAGCGCCCCCTGGCGCCGCGGCGCCGCTCCGCCCTGCGCTTCCTGCGGCAATGGGACAGCCGCGACAGGAGAATCCCAGCAGGATTCCCTCGGGGCCTGGGCTGGGCACAGTGCGAAAACCACTCTTCCGCTTTTGCCCCTTAAACCCACTTTAGCTGGGGTCTGACCTTGGCCGCTTGCAAAAGCTGTTAATCTCCTGCAGGTCCGGATGGCTGAGGGGTGAGCAAGCCGCTAAAGTCTCCCCCAACAAACCAGAGGGTTGAGGGTTTGACCAGCAGTGTTACAGGCTGCCCACAATCTTTATAATGCTAACCTACTCGAGCAAGGAAAGTGTTCACCATCCCAGTTGATCCCAAGGCAGAAGATGGTACTTGATTTAGTAGCAAGAAGCTGCGTGCATCAGATTTCTAAAGAAGAGTGTATAACATTCTAAAGAAAAATTAAAATCAATATACAGTAAAGATTTCATTTTAAATCTCCATAAAACATTATCTTAGATTCTGTTCACCATGTAAAGAAATTATTATATTTGTATATAAAAAAACGTACCAAATAAAAATTTAGTTTTCATATACTGACCTAAGTATCGTTATACCACTGATTTCAGTCTGGTTTCAAAGTCCTGAAATTTAGTTACTTTTTGCATAATAAATATATATAAAGAGTAGATTATAAGGATGCAATTTATTGCTTCACTAAGACATAATTCACCATGCAAAATATCTTGCGGGGTACAAACCAGAAAACTAAATCATGATACTTTTGAGACATGAAGATCTGTTGATCCCGTGTTTTGTTTATCTGAGAGAAATTGCTACAGAGGAAGACAGAGTTCACTGTAATGTTTTAACAATTTAAGATGTATAATTTATCACAAATTTTGGTCAATATATCCCACAATTTTTGTCATTATACAATTTCACTGTTATTGCCTACCCTAATTTTCTTAGTACTGTGTAAACTCTTTCACCCTAAACGATTCTACTGGGTGAAACCAGATAGAAATTCAGTATAGCAGGGAACATGCCTGTTTAAGATTTAGGTTTCTCACACATACATCTTCATTTTCAATGCTAAAGAGAACACTAGCCTCAAGAATTCTTGGGTCACTTCATGTGATTTTGGTATTTCTGATAATTTTTTCCTCTGCTATATATACTTAAAGATATTTTTTAAGTGAATTAAATCCAATATTTTTAAGTTTAGTATTTCAAACCGTGGGTACTTAACCCTTCTGCATAATACTACTACCAAACTCTCAGAAGGGGAACCTGTACAATTATTGTACATCCATGGTACTATCCTGCTGTATAGGAAGAGCTCAGCGCAAAACAACTTGTGCTCACAGCGACGCTTTTTAAAGAGCCCGTAGAGCTTTAAACAAGATTTAATACATCTTCAATGGAGGTGTAAGCCTTGTGCACTATTCAAAAAGTTAAAAACGTAGTAAAATGAAGTTAAAAATACACATGAAAGTGCTTCAAACTCTGTTGACAAAATCATGAAGTAGAAAAAACCCTCCCCTGTGTCAGACAAAAGCCACTACAATTTGTCAGTCACGTAGGTATGCACATACACACACGTTAATCACGGGGAGAGTATGATCTAAATTTTTCTTTGCCACCAAGCAAGAAAGAAGCCTCCTGTCCTTCAGTTCTTATACAACTAAACCTTCATTTCTCACACACATCTTCCAACTGACTACAACGGCACCTGGATCTAACCTAACTAACCATTTGTTGCAGCAAAGAGACAACAATCTTATTGTGATCAGACTCACGCACACCATCTGACTGCACAACTTTCAAGCAAGTTCTGTACTTCCTAAATCTGCCATGAGGCAAAAAACTGACTCAGTGGCACTAAATCAAATAGAACCAGCCTAAAACAGTGAACCCTTGAAATCATTTGCAAAAAGCACCTTTAGCATGTGTTTGAATGAAAGATACTGCTCCACTGGGAGGAGGATTTTAAATACTGGTTGGAAATTCCGAACTGAGTAGCTTTACTGAAATGCAGCTGGAAAATACAGGAGATTTTTCTAAGAAATTATTCTCAAATTCAGATTCTACTTCTCCAATAGTTGATGTTCAGGCTGCACAGATAAATTATGTTTGTATATATGACAACATTCTGGAAAATATATTTGCCCTCTTTTTGAGGAAAGTAAAGAATTTTTAAGGCTGTGACACAAACCGATGAAAGCCAGGAAACACAGTGTTAGGACTGATGGGTTCTTACCTCTCTCATCATTGCGCTTTTTCCCCCACAAAATGTACTCACAATAGGGTGAGGTAAGTAGGGAATATCAGTCTTAACTTATATTTCCTGGCTTCTTCCAGCATGTGTCCAAAAACCTTATTGTTGTTTAGGCATAACCGAGTTCTTTTTTATTGCAAGTTTGTGTTGTGCATGAATAAAAACACAAAACACAGCTAATTATGAAGACAACTAAGAGACTGAATAAGCAATTTTTTGGTGTGTTAGAAAGACAAATCGTGTTCCTGTTTCTATATTGAGAATGTGGAAATACCTAATAGGAATAGCTACCAAAGAGAAACAAACTGTTCTGTCATTAACGCCACACAATTCTTTGCACTGTTTAACATCACACAACATTTTAGATTACAGTATTTACCAAGGGCACCAATGCCATGCAGAAAAGGGCCTCAGCTCTTTAAGATTTTCACAGAAGAGTACAGTTGGCGAAACATTGAGGTACATTTGAAGCATTTTGTTCAAAACAAAGCAAGCTACAAAGGGAAAAAGGAAAGAAGACAAAAAAATACCACCCGACAGTTTGAATGCTACTACTATTGGTTTAGTGCTTAATACTTCAATAATATTGAATGATGAAAGACTGAACATACAGGTTTTCTCCATGTTGATTCTCTGCAAGTTCTTTTGCATATTTTCTTCAGCAAAACGTTTAAACTTTAACCATATTTTCGCATTTGAAGCATGGTCTATGTGCATGTAGAACTTGCCAGTGTGTACACAGTTATTCATTAAAACAAGCTTTATGGCACTTGCAGTTTATTTCTGCATTTTTAAGGTGCATGCAAAAAGCTTTATTTTTTTATAAATGCATTTCTGTTGGATTTCATTGACTGTGTTGTACACCTTGACATTTTAGGTACTTTAATGGGGGTTTTCTTAGTTACAAAAATGAAGCTCTTGAAAGAGATTTAGGGGGGGAGTGAAATCCTTTTAGAGAAAGCTGGGGCGGGGGGAAGGCGGTATGGGTAAAAAGACTTTATTTTCTAAAGCTCAAATTCCAAAGGAGGAAGACAGGGAGAAATAGGAACTGAAACTAATTTACCTGCATTCCTTTGTCACTGCTTGGCTCTTGACTAGTAAATGATTCCTTTCACTAGCCAATAAAACCAAATCAAAAGCAGGCTTAGGGAGCAGAGGGGGAAGGGGGGGCAACAGAGTAGAAGAGAGAATCAACTTCCACAAAAAAGAAAAAAAAGAGAAGAAAGCAAACTCACTCCTCTTGCTTTCTAGAAGCTCTCAGGAGCTGTATGTCTGACTCCTGCTAACTTCCCAGCATTAGCAAAGCACAAAGACATTCTCTACCTGCTTTCTTGCAGCACTAGCTAAGGTTATTCCATTGTTCCACATTACAGATAGAGTTGCTTTTGTCTCCATTTAATGCTGGTCACAGAAGCCTTGCCAATTTAGGGACAGTGGAAGGCCTATACGACTGCTTCAGAGGTGAACAATACTCAAGAATATGGTTGCTCTGCACAGTATCTCAGAGATTTGGTAAATATTCTGTTCAAAAAGTACTGTATAGCAGCATGGCAGAAGCTTTCAAGAGCTCTGAAGATGATGAGAGTCTGGTATTGCTGGACACTGTGCAAACATGTCATGGTAGCTTCTGCCCCCCTGAGAGCTTCACATTCTAGAGAAGTGAGACGGAGGTTCAGAGAAGGGCACAGGATGTACTGACAGGGTCACATTTTCACAAATGCCCACATAGTTAAGACATACTGAAAGATAGTTAAATTCTGAATTTAATTTTTACCCTATCAATAACTTTTAACAATTAATGACTGTTAGTAAGACAGACAAGGTAAGTTCTTCAAAAATGAGACAAGTGAAAGTGCAATAGGGAAATTGTTCTTGAAACCACTACATTGTAGTTTTAGCACCAAAGGGACTTCCTTAGATCTGAGTACACAGCATTTTTCAGAACTGGATTTTTTTCTTCTTCCATCCCTTTCTTGACTAGAATGGAGAGCTGGGCAGCAGTTAGCTAGACAAGCAGGCCAGTACATGTATTATTAATTTGTGTAGAAAGAGCCCAGGGACTGTCATTCATCCTTGTCAGACAGAAAGAGAGAAGATGACCAAGTGCTCTAGCACCCTACACATGCACTACCTGATCAACGAGTGCTCTACACAGCAGCAAAGCTAGAATCCCAAGAACTATGAACCATACAAAGACATGTGGGTCAGCAGCAGAGCAGAAATTATATCGTCGTCGTCGTGGCTAGGCTTCACGAATGAGGCTCCAGGGAGGGCTCCATCCATGCTCCTCCTCAGAGCCTTTTCCAAGCGTGCTGATAAAAAGAGGATAGCAGATAGCACCGTCGAGCCTGCACTAGGGATTTTTTTTAGGTGAGACACAGCATGTGCAGAGCTGGACCCACCCTTTAGTCCTAAGG
>VWZO01016975.1:0-11124 GCA_013396975.1 Bucco capensis
CTTCTGAGTTTGTCCTCCCAAACCAGGGCATTTTGACAGGACTTTTTTACTTCATTCATACTGTCATATTATGCCTAATGCTGATGATGCAAAGAAATTCCACCAGAGTTGTGAAATTTCTGGGTTTTTCTGTGTTTTGGGTTTTTTGGTTGTTTTTATCACTGTACTGCTGTAGTGTGGGTCTGGCCATGTCAGTGAGACCCCTGGTCCTGCTTGACCTTTCAGTACTCTTTTGCTCCCTGCTTGCTTTCCCTGATGAAGTATCCCAATATCAGTGCTCCTTGATTCTTGGTCATTAGCACAAGGGTTATAACTCAGAACTGACTCACAATAAAAAAATGACACAGCAATATATCCAATTAGATAAAATGTGATTTGGAGCTACCAGAAGTTCATCCTTGGTACACAAACCACAAAAAAAACCCACAAAACCCCAAACCAGAAAAACCCCACCAAATGAAATGAAAATAAAATGAATGTTCTGTGTTAACATTCATGAGGTAAATAAATACAGAAAAGTTATCTACATAACCATCTGAAAAAGACAGTATTGAGAACACCTAGCATGTATTAAAAAATGAAAAAAGTGTTATTTTATCTAACAAAATAATCATTTTCAGTAGGAAGGCTGGATGACTAACTACTTAAAAGCTTTAGAGGAAGAAAGTTTATGTCTGACCTGTGCAGTCTGGAGCAGTGCCAGTCCATGTCCCATTAGCAGTACAATGCCGGGTAGTTAGACCTGAAGTTTTGTAACCTTCCCAGCAGGCATAAACAACTGAGCTGGAGAATAATATTCCATCATTGTATATTATCATACCATTGGCTGGGGTGCCAGGGTTCCCACAAGATACAGCTGTGAAGAAAAGGGGGTTTTGTGTGTGTTTTGTTGTTGTTTTATCTCAGTGGACCAGCCAAACATTAGAATGATCTGTTTGTTTTGAATTTATCTAACAGTTTTCCTCTAAAACACCTTTACTTAACTATCCTGGTAGACAAAACACTGGGTAACATTTTACCATTCATCAGAGACTACTCCTCTTCATAGAAATAAAATAAAACCCTCACAGGTTTCCTTCAATCTTTCATGGAGAATGAAGTAGTTTGTAAGCCTAGGAGAACATACTTCAACTGTCTCTTGCACAGCTTTCAAGAGCTGGCAACTGTCTACACTTCCTACAGCACAAATAAATGTGGTTTCTTCATAAGAAAAATTATTTAGTCTAGTACAACAATATGATCAAATGTAAGCATGATTAAACTTGCATGACTAGGCTTCGCAAACAAAGATCCAGGGAGGGCTCCATCCACGCTCCTCATCAGCACCTTTTACAAGCGCACTGATAAAAAGAGGATAGCGGATAACACTCTCGAGCCTGCGCAATGGATTTTTTTTTTTTTTAGGTGAGACACAGCATGCGCAGAGCTGGACCCACCCTTTAGTCCTAAGGTTCATCTGCCAGGGCCTAGCAAGCTTGGATGCTGGCAGCGAAGTCCTTAGGACGTAGGTTTTATTAAAGTATCCTTCTCTTAGATGGAAGGCCTTACAGGGCTAAATGAGCTCCATCTGCCTGGTTTGGAATTAGAGTTGTCTTTCTCCTAGGATGACTGCCAGAAGGCTAATGAGCACATCCAACCCATATGATTAAACTTAATGGCTTGGAATATTGTAGTGGATTAGCCTTGACTAATAGCCGAATGCCCACTTAGCTGCTTACTCAATGCCTCCTTCTCAGCAAGAAGGATGATAAAGCACCCTGCCTTGAGATATTTATGTGAGTTAATAAGGTCTCTCCTGAGCCTTCTCTCCCCTAGGCTGGACAGTCTGAGCTCTTTCAGTCTTTCCTCAGAGGAGAGATGCTTTAGACCCTTCATTATCTTAATGGACCTTTGCTGGACTCGATCCAGTAAGGCTATATCTCTTTGGTACTGAGTTGCTCAGAACTGGACCCAGCACTCCAGACACTGCCTCAGAGTGCTGAGTAGAGTAGAAAGATCTGTCCCCTCCTAATGCAGCCTGGGATACTACTAACCTTCTTTGCAGCAAGGGCACTTTGATGATTATGTTCAACGTGCTGTCCACCAGGACTCCTAGCTGCATGGTTCCCAGATAGACTCCAACAGTAGGACTCTAATAGTTATAGATTATAGGACTCATCAAAATAAATAAAATTTGCCAGTATTACTCTGAATATTAGTGATGTTTGGAATAATACCTAAATGTCTTTTTTTTTTAAATGAAGTCTTAGTCCCTTTTTATGTATGAAATTTCAAATACTGAAGAGAAAAATTAAGTTAGTTGGAACCTGAATTTGTAGGGATGAAAAAGTATTCTTCTACTATTTTCCTTGAGGTTATTTTGTTTGTTTTTCTTTTCCTTTTTTTTTTTTTTTTAAAACATAAGGTTGAAGAAAAAAGGTAAAGAAAGCAAAACCAGAGGCATTTCAAACACCATTAATTGCCAGAATGCTGCTGTCCTACTATACCTAACATATTCATTTAAAGGAAGGACATTGCAAAACTTGAATTTTCTGCTGACAATTGTAATACTATGCCCATTGTCATTTTCGCAAAGTTCTGGTGATATCTACACTGACAGAAGATTAGCCTGTGCTGAAAAATACTGTACAAGAACAATAGTTAGATGAGGATACCACAATAAAATCCCTAGGTGAAAAAACATACAGAATTTTTTTGAAAATAATTTGTCACATCTCGCTTTTATTATCATTTATTGTAGCAGACAACAGATGCTACAGAATATATCCACTCCAATGAATTAGATAATGTAACTTTCAAGCATTCTTGGAAGATAAGAAGTCATTTTAAAACTGAATATGAAATCTTATGTTACTGCTTTCCAATTCTGATGGTGCATAAAAAGTGTAAAAATTCTTTACTGTATTTTTCATTTTGTTCTAAAATGTGATTTCCAGAAATAGTCTTGATTGCATTTCTTCTGAAAGAGCTATCATAAAAATAGTACATCTCGTAATAAATTAGTCCAACATATGTGGAAAAATATATATTAATTTATACTTCGTTAAGAATACACCATTATTTTATCATCTGTCTGGTACTTGATGCTTAGAAATTACATAGAATGAAAAGATTAAAAAATTGTATTTTTAGGAGATGAATGATAGATTTATTTAGTATTCCAATTTCATAAGCTCAGTCAGAAGCATTTGTTTGATTTCACATTTAACTCAGGTATCTGTTCTCTATTTTCAGGCTCAGTATTTGTTAAACTAGAATTATTTTTTCACAATCTTCTTATAAATATACACTCCAAAACTTCATCAGTTTATATTTAGGTTTTCAAGCCAAACATGAACTGTTTTGAAATTCTTTTATATCAAATTTCTGCAGAGCAATATGAAAGCATGTTTCCGGCATAGAATTTATTTTTAACAGAAGAAGAAAATGCCATTAGTAAATGTCATTTAATGGTGTCGTAAATGTCAATGGTATCAATACATACCTTCACACACAGGCTGTGTACCTGACCAGGAACCATTAAGCAGGCATGTTCGTTCTGTAGATCCTCTCAGCTGATAACCCATTTCACAGGAGAAACGTAGCAGACTTTTCATTTTGAACTCAACCCCTAGTCTAGACCCGTGAGCTGGTATTCCTGGATCATCACAATAGCCAGGATTATTTCCTTTAAAACACAACAGAGTAGAATTATTGATAGATGTTCCATGCAAGTGTGGGGGTAGTGAAAATGCTCTCTTGCAAGTAGTACTACTAGCTGTATTGTTTCTGTTATAATCAACCACTTTTCTTCCAGCGCAAGGGCTTGAAACTGAAACCAAAGATGAAAATAACCTGTTTTTTTAGCATACTTCTTATCTGAGGACTAAAAGAATGTGACATAAGTAAAAGATAATTGTGAACATAGGAAGCACTCCCATCATTTTTTGTCAGTTCAACAAATTTATTGTCTTTCTGACATAGTATTTTCTACACATTACATTTTATTGTTCAAACTATCTGCTAGTAATAAATTAGATAACAGTAAGAGTGAAGAGTTTCAAATTTCTTGAAAAGTATATCTGAAATACATATGTCTATACAATCACATACAAGAATGGAAAGGACACCTCATAATTTTCCTTATCCTCTAAATTTCTATGCAATTATTGGTTACAGTTCTAGTAAAGAAAAAGGTTCTGCAAAACATACCTCTCAAATATGTCCTCATAGGTCTGATGAGCCAGTCAACTACCTTACCAGATGAAGTGGTTGTTACAGAAAATGCTACCCAAGGTGGTCAAGGAAGTATGGGCTTAGTATCAAAAATTTATTACAAATGTTGACATAAAACTATATTTCTTTTAATTTTCTTTGTGTCTAAATTATGGCTGAGAGCAATCTTATTCTTTATGCTCCACTTTTAAGTTGCATGTCTGGACTGAATTTCTGTTAAACTGTGGTTTGTGGTATTTTTCAAAATGTGTGTAAATAATTCCATAGGCTGAACTCTGTGTTTTCTCATGTAGGTTTTTCATCCTAGGCACACCTCTCAGATGAAGGAGAAAATCATGAGCAATAGCAAAACACTGAAAAAACTCAAACTTTACTTTTAGAAATGAAAATTTCCTTAAGTCATAAAGTATGATTTTGTTTATGGCATAAGGTTTTCAGCATAGTAAGCCTGAGACAGACATTTTGGATACAATCATGCCTCCTTTTATAATGAGACCAAGACACAGTTCCTGAATTCAAGGGTAACTTGTGTCCATTTTGCTTAGTAATACGTTCTTTTAGGATAGTGTTCTTGTCATCCTGCCTTAGAGCATTTGGACATAGATTTCCTTGACTACATTCATGCTTGTAAGCAGTGTCGAGTGCCTTGAAGCCAGTTGGTACATATTTTTTATATCTATACTGTTAAACTCACACTATGAAACAGGGTGGCTGCATCCAAAGTGGTTGTTGAGAATGATCTCTAGCACACACTAACTTGTAAATATTTGGACATTGTTTGATGGAGTGCTACTTGAGACAGATGAAAACTATTCTGTGGACCATTCTAAGAGTATAATGGTCCTGATGATCAAGTACTAGTATCCATGACCTATGCTCTGGGTCTGTTCAATCATCAGTCTGGATGAGGCTTCTGTGTGCCTTCTGCTTCCCCTTACTCCAAGACATTACTATGTCACAGACATTTTTGTCTGCTTACAGTGTACGAAATAGCATGAGGGCTGTGATTCAGGCTATCACTGTGGCATGTTTACAGTGTGGAATAGATACTTGGCACATAATTTGGCTTGTGAATGCAAAGACTGCTGGAATTGTTCAGGCCAGAACGATCTATGATTCTAAAATACTGATGATATCTCACTTTATTTTAGGACTTTGCTGAGGGAATTATTCCAGATAAACGTCCAGATTTTTTTTCTTCAACACACTTTTGTCTTGGGAAAAGTTGATAGTTCTGTCTTGGGCAAGTTTACAGCCTATTTAAATTCTTACTTGAGAATAGCTTTGTTCATGCAATTACAAGGTGGCATTCAGATGATATTTGGTACAAGTACCTGAACAGTGAGGGAGAGTCCCACTCCAGTGGCTATTTTCTTGGCACTCCCTAGTAGAATTTCCTATGAGCCTTCGACCCGCTGTGCAAGAATAGTGAATTATGGAGCCATATGTAAATTTGTCTCCTGAAAGAAGTGCATTGGCAGGCACCCCAGGATGTCCACAAGAAATGGCTACCAGGGGAAAGAGCACAATATCATAACATATTTTTGTGGCACAGAAAAACATTATTATAATATTTAAATATGAGGCTGGTTCCAAACAACGTAAGTTTCTGTCTGGATTTCAACTTCACGTTTTCTGTTTTGCTATTGATATAGATGATTGCAAGATTAAACATAAAACTACATGTAAAAGTAACCCATTCAGTTTAGCTTTTCCCTGAAAATATGCACAGCTCTCTTTCCTCATTAATTTCTATTCACTGTCCTTCCCTACAAAAACTAGAAATTATTTCTGTTAAGATTGAGAAAGAAGAAACCAAACGAGATTAATGTTGCAATGTGCTTGTATGATATGATATGATAATGGTAAGTAGCTTTATCATAGATATAAAACAATATTATGCAGTTTAGAGAAATACAAACACCTAATCTGTTATTATTATAGCAAGGTGTTGCACTACACTGATCAAGAGAAAAATGGATTACTGATCATTTTTGCAAATTATGAATCATTTTTATTCATAAGTCAATGCCTACATTTTGTTTTAAAAAAAAAATCAGATAAACACTTTTGGTACAGAATAACTTAGAAACAAGTACTTCAGATCTCTTACATGAGGAAACATAAGACATCTGCAGGTGAACTAGAAACAAAACTCAGTGCTTTTTGTGTAAATATTAGGTCATCCGCTAGAGGAAGAAAACTAAATAAATTTTACATAAGTTTAGTAAAATGTCATGCAACTTAAACATGCTCAAGTAAAGCAGAGCAATTGAACTTGAGCAGCTTTGTAAGTTACTTGAAAGAATGACCTATGGGCCAAATATATTTTAGGGGGAAAAAAAAGACTGCTATTCTGATGACTCTTACTTCTAACTTTCTGTTACCCTGGGTCTTATGATAATGTCAAACTGCATAATGGATTTCTGACAAAAGGCATGGTCCTGACCACCACTCTTTCACTGCTGTTTGTTTCTCTTGCTTTCCTTGGACTGACTTAAGCATTCGTGTAGCAAATGGTAAACCAAATAAGGGCAGTGATCTGTATGAACAGTTCTCTCAGAGGAAAAATGTTTAGTTTTCAGCAAGATCAGTTACATTAATGAGCTTGCTTCAGTAGAAGGAGTTGGAGCAGGTGGTCAGAGTTTTTAGAAGAAAATTATACATAGGTTACCTCATGTCACTGTAGTGAGTAGCATGAAGTTGTTCCAGTTTATGAAGAAGAAAAGGAGCATGTATTTTTAAACAATGACACTCACAGGTATTGCCTTGCATATAAAAGAGCAGTGGGTTTCTATCTTTTTACTCTTGAACTAGAATTCTTCATGGTAAACATTCTGTCCTATTTGGGTTCAAAGTTCACCTCACCTGCCTTTCCAAGTACATTGCCCTATCTCCAAAAGCACTCTTTAAAAAAAAAAAAAAAAGAAGAGAGAGAAAAAGAAAAAACTATTATCATTGATATTTCATAATTTCATAACCTTTTAAAATTACATCACTCTCATAGTACTTGAAAAGACTCTGAGCCACTTAATCTGTGAATAGGTCTTTCTCATAGAGAGACTCCTATTCATTCCACTGAGTTTTTCTTAGGGAAAAGAATGTTAAATTTTCCTGGTAATATTTAGGATTCAGATAGTGTTACAGTCTATCAGTAGCAAATTAGCAGCAGCTAATCCAGTAGGTGATTGAGGATTGTAGGCACCTCTCAGGCTTATTTGAAAGTTCCCATGGCCTAAATCAATAGTCCCCAGAGCAAGGTTAGGAATTTCTGCTCTGAGGTGATGGATACCCTGCAATGTTGCTTAAGTTCTGCCTAAAAACAAAAGGCCATGTAAATGCTATTAAAGTTCCAAAACACTTGATGAGGAAAGATTATTGAAATGTGAATAAAACAAGTTTTAAGATTGTAGCTCTAGCTGATAGATATTGAAGTGTAAATTGTTGTGGAAATCAAAACTAAACTGCTTGAATCTGTGAATATTAGATATTAGATACATAGTAGTATGAAGAAAAGAAGCATAAACAAAAAACAGATCATTAACCTAGTACATTTATTGATCTTATTGGTACATAAGTATAAATTCCTAAAATAAAACATTGAAGTAAACTATCAGAACTCTGTAAAGCTAAAACATTTTTAAAATCTGGTATGTTTGCACATTAAAGTATACTTTAATTTCATTTATTATTTCCTATAATTTTATTGTAATTCAGAAATCTAATGTCAGAAAATTAATAATGATCAGAGAAGAAAAATATGTCAATGGAAAATGCAAGTCAGCCAGGCTGTTATTTTCTAGAGATCTGAAGCTCACTTGATTATAGGAAACACCAGAATTTTTCCTCCCTCTCTGAGGAAAAACAGATGAAGTATGAAGTGATGTTAAGAAAAGAGTCTCTTAAGCAATATTTCCCTGCACAACATTTCATAGATTAATTCTCACATACACACTGCAATACTTCTGGAAAAAAAATTGAGATAGTAATTAATGGTCTTAAACTACCAGTCTAAATGATAACATAAAAATAACAATTTTATATTTCCACAGCTGTTTTCAGATATCTTATCAACATACCTAAAGCAGAAATTAATCTTAACATCCTTACATTTGAAATAATAGCTCCACAAATCCTTCTAAACCCATTTTTAATAATGACAAGTTAATCCAACAAAATGAACACTTACACAAACACTTTGGTAGTGATCTATCCCATAAACCATTAGCTTTACAGGTCAAAACAGATGAACCCAACAGATAAAAGCCTTTCTTGCAATGGTATGCCACACTTGTTCCGTATTTGAAACTTTCAGGGTAATTCTGCTGTCCATGCCGAACTGCATTTTCCACAAAGCCAGGATCAGAACAGTTTACCACTGTAAGACAAACAGTTTTCACCAGTGCAATGTAATAGCAATGTCATAAACAATTTGTAATAGTGATTTTTTTGTTGCTTCACTAGCACCTCTCACTACGGTCTATTTGATACTCTCTTTATTTAAGTACCAGGCATGTTGACTCCTAAGTAATCTTCTAGATCCTTTTGCATTGAAAATAATACTATAATTTTAATCCAGTACTTGTAATAGTCTTGGACATATAAGTGGTTCAAATACAAAAGAGAAACATGAGGAATTTTTTATCATTCTCTTGGTTGGCTTATTTTGGTCATCTATGTAATTTTTATGTGAAAGAAACCCAACTGAAATCAAACAGGTATGTAGTTTAAATAACACTTTAACATTTTACTTTCAATTCTAATGAGAAAAATTGCTTCCAACATTAAGAAGATCATTTGCTGCTTTTAACAAGTAGAACAGAAAAAGAAAGATAGTGAAAAATCACATTTTTGACAGTAAAGCAGGAGCGAGGGTATGCACCAAAAGCATGAAGTTATTTTTCAGATAGCAGTTAAAAACCTAAAAAAGTTTTATGTAATGACTGTTAAGTAAGCTATATCCACACTTCCCAATCCTTCATTTTATACTCTGCTATAAACATGATGGTTTGTTGGTAGAAGATTAAAATAAGACACTGAGTTCACCACTGCAAACTCCCAATTTGTCTGTCCATTCATGTGAAAACTATCTAAAAAGTTATAAATGCCTTCTCCACCACTCCTCTGTCTTTACTCTAAACATAATGATATAAATAACAAAACGACTTAGAATCTAATAGTATTTCAAGTATATAATCTATTTCAAATTAATTTTCATGAAAAAGAAACCAGAGAAGAACATCATTTCAGAGCTATGACATACTGAGTCACTAGTGCACAGCTTTTTACTCCTGAATCATATACTTTTTTTAAAAAAATTAAGGTTTATCATGCATATAATTTAAATTTACCAAATATCTAATATACTAGAACAAGTCATCTTCATAATTCATTCAAACAGTTAAAAACTATTAGGATTTTAAAGAGCTATCAACATCCTAAGACTTAATTTTGAGTGAAAAACAGTTAAAATTGTTTTTATTTCCCTTTCTCATTTAAAGGTACAATCTTAAAAGTATTAATGCTCATGATTTCAATCTTCTAGGCAAGCATATACCTAGATCTAAAAATGTTCCCTACCAATTCAATTTTTTCCTTCATAAAAATTATTTTAGAAGTAATATTTGGGGGTGAGAGTCATGAAGCAAACCTATTTGCCATTTACTGATGGTTATTAAAACAACTGAAGACAAAATTACACAGAAAAGCAAAATAATTTTAAATTAATATGATTGCATCGAGATTTCATTTACAGAAGCAAGTACCTTTTTATCTTCTGATTTTATTTCTGTCCCATTGTCCTGGTTTGGGCTGGAGAGGAACTGGTTCTGCTAGGTGGACTTGCTTTCCAGTCAAGGCTTCTTTCAGTGACTGCATTTCTGAAGCTGGCAGTATGTTTTTCAGAAACAGTACCTACTTCCAGCAGTGATTAGGCCTAATGGTTGGGTTTGCTGCCAGGGATTGGTTTGTAAACCAGGGCTACTGCCGAATTTATTTATTTTGTTGTTGTTGTTGTTGTTGTGACTCATACTGGGAGGGGTGTGCAGGGAAAAAGTCTGCACCTAGAGGAAAGTAGCAGGCAAGACAGGAGACCCCAAACTGACCAACTAAGTATTCCATTTCATACACGTCAAGCTCAATATAAATCTAAGGGGCACTTACTAATTACTAATCACAAGTCTAATTCTTTACGATCGCTGTAGAACAGGGACACAAATGAAAGTTTGTAAAACATACAGCCCACTGACAAAAAGTCCTACCAAATTACCAAACTAGATCTGGATGAACTCATGTCTATATTTACAGTGCAATTATTTGTTACAGAAACTAGCACAGCTCCCAGATGCAATGCACACTGTATCCCAATTAACCCTGTTTCTTAGGCAGTTAGACATGGTGTAGTGCTGTGCAGACGCTGCTGTAAAGCTTCTGCTTTTGGAACTAGCCTGCATCCTCAGCATAGTTATTAGCATATTTTGGCAAATCGTGGAGGTCAGGTGAAGTCCCGGGGGACTGGAGGAAGGGTAACATCACACCCATTTTTAAAAAGGGTAAAAAGGATGACCCGGGGAACTATAGGCCAGTGAGCCTTACCTCTGTGCCTGGGAAGGTCATGGAGCAAATAGTATTGGAAGGGATGTTAAGGCACATACAAGATAAAGAGGTGATCCTAAGTAGTCAACACGGATTCACTAAAGGCAGATCATGCCTGACCAATCTGGTGGCCTTCTATGATGGAGTGATTGCAGCAGTTGATGAGGAGAGACCAACTGATGTCATTTACTTGGACTTTTGTAAGGCCTTCGATACGGTTCCTCATGACATCCTCATCTCCAAACTGGAGAGATGTGGATTTGATGAGTGGACCGTTCGATGGATAAGAAATTGGCTGGAAGGACGCTATCAGAG